>WAAD01021863.1:862-14857 GCA_013389945.1 Fregata magnificens | reverse complement strand
GTCCTTATCGAAATCCACGCTGTGGGGGGGGGACAACGATGAGGGAGGGGTCCCCCAAAAATAAAGACGCCGACACCCCCCCAAACCGCCCCCGTCCCCGGGTGCCTCAGCCCTTGAAGTGATTGAACTCATCCCAGCCAGCAGCCGGTCGGTATTAGCATGGCGTGGTCATCATCGGCACCCCCAAAATTAGGGGGTGGGGGGGGTCCCTGAAAGTGGATGGGTCCCTAAAATGGCAGGGGGATGGACGGGGGTACACCAAAGTGGGGCTGGGGGGGGACAGGGTACCCCAAAGAGGGGCTGGGGCACCCCAGGACACCCCAAAGAGGGGCTGGAGCACCCCAAAGCCCCCCTGAGAGGGGCTGGAGCACCCCAAAGAGGGGCTGGAGGAATCCAAAACACCCCAGAGTGGGGCTAGAGCACCCCAAAGAGGGGTTGGGGCGCCCTGAAGCCCCCCTGAGAGGGGCTGGGGCACCCCAAGGCACCCCAAAGAGAGGCTGGGGCACCCCAAAGAGGGGCTGGAGCACTCCAGGACACCCCAAAAAGGGGCTGGGGCACCCCAAAGAGGGGCTGGAGCACCCCAAAGCCTCCCTGAGAGGAGCTGGAGCACCCCAAAGAGGGGCTGGGGCACCCCAAAGCCCCCCTGAGAGGAGTTGGAGCACCCCAAAGAGGGGCTGGGGCACTCCAGGACACCCCAAAGAGGGGCTGGAGCACCCCAAAGCCGCCCCAAGAGGAGCTGGAGCACCCCAAAGAGGGGCTGGGGCACCCCAGGACACCCCAAAGAGGGGCTGGAGCACCCCAAAGAGGGGCTGGAGGAACCCAAAACACCCCTGAGAGGGGCTGGAGCACCCCAGGACACCCCAACGAGGGACTGGGGCACCCCAAAGAGGGGCTGGAGCACCCCAAAGAGGGGCCGGAGCACCCCAAAGTCCCCCTGAGAGGGGCAGGAGCACCCCAAAGAGGGGCTGGAGCACCCCAAAGTCCCCCTGCAAGGGGCTGGAGCACCCTAAATTTGTGGGGGGTCCCCCCAAACTCACCCTTCCCCGACGTCCAAGCGCTGCTCGGCAGCGATAGCCTTCTCGTCGGGGCGGCCGGCTTTCTCCAAGAAGCAGAGAGCGGGGTCGGCGCGCATGGTGTTGTATTTCTCGTAGCCTGCTCCCCGAAAAAGGGGGACACACACGCACTGTTACGACCACAATTCTGCCGGGTTTCACCCCAAAACCGGCTCCCCCTCGCAACGTACCGTGTTTGAAAACCCCGATGAGGAGGGATTTGTCGGCTTCGGCGTCCCACCAAGCGGTCGGCACCTCCAGCTGCTCCACCAGCGGGAACCAGATGTCGATCTCGCTGTTGTGGGAGGGGGACAGGGGGAAATGGGGTGATTGGGGAAGGTTTGGGGGGGTCAGGGGTACCCCCAAAGTGGGGCTGGGGGGGGCTGGAGTGGGGTTAAGGGGGTCAGGGGTACCCCAAAGTGGGACTGGAGCACCTCAAACCACCCCACAGTAGGGTTGGGAGACTCCAGGACATCCCAAAGTTGGGCTGGGGCACCCCAAAACCCCCCCAGAGAGGAGCTGGAGCACCCCAAAGTGGGGCTGGGACCCCCCCAACCACCCCAGAGTGGGGTTGGGGGATCCCAGGACACCCCAAACTGGGGCTGGAGCACCCCAAAGCCACACAGAGCGGGGCTGGAGCACCCCAAAGAGGGGCTGGGGGACCCCAAAACACTCCAAAGTTGGGCTGGAGCATCCCAAAGTAGGGCTGGGACACCCCAGGACACCCCAGAGATAGGCTGGAGCACCCCAAACAGGGGCTGGAGGACCCCAAACCACCTCACAGTGAGGCTGGAGCACCCCAAGACACCCCAAACAGGGGCTGGAGCACCCCAAACCACCTCACAGTGAGGCTGGAGCACCCCAAGACACCCCAAACAGGGGCTGGAGCACCCCAAACCACCTCACAGTGAGGCTGGAGCACCCCAAGACACCCCAAACAGGGGCTGGAGCACCCCAAACCACCTCACAGTGAGGCTGGAGCACCCCAAGACACCCCAAACAGGGGCTGGAGCACCCCAAACCACCTCACAGTGAGGCTGGAGCACCCCAAGACACCCCAAACAGGGGCTGGAGCACCCCAAACCACCTCACAGTGAGGCTGGAGCACCCCAAGACACCCCAAACAGGGGCTGGAGCACCCCAAACCACCTCACAGTGAGGCTGGAGCACCCCAAGACACCCCAAACAGGGGCTGGAGCACCCCAAACCACCTCACAGTGAGGCTGGAGCACCCCAAGACACCCCAAACAGGGGCTGGAGCACCCCAAACCACCTCACAGTGAGGCTGGAGCACCCCAAGACACCCCAAACAGGGGCTGGAGCACCCCAAACCACCTCACAGTGAGGCTGGAGCACCCCAAGACACCCCAAACAGGGGCTGGAGCACCCCAAACCACCTCACAGTGAGGCTGGAGCACCCCAAGACATCCCAAACAGGGGCTGGAGCACCCCAAAGAGGGGCTGGAGCACCCCAAACCACCTCACAGTGAGGCTGGAGCACCCCAAGACACCCCAAAGAGGGGCTGGAGCACCCAAACCACTCCCAGAAAGGGTCTGGAGCACCCCAAAGAGACCCTGGAGCACCTCAAGGAAAGTCGTGTGGACTTACCTGGCCATCGCCCCCGCCAGCACCTTCTCCGCCTGGTCCCCGATCACCTCCTGCCGCAGGTAGTAGAGCATCCGCACCCTCAGGAGAACCCTGGGAGGTGGTAGGATGGGGCGGTCAACCAAAAATAAGCCATGGGTGGGGATGTGGGAGCTTGGGGAGGGACAAGGGGACCTCCAAGGAGACCTCAACCCACTTGTTGCATTGGTGCTTGAGGTGCTTCTTGTAGCTCTCGTCTTGGAAGAGGGTGTCGGGGTTGTACTTGCGGATCCACTCGGCTTTGTGGACGTCAAAGGTGCTTTGGGATTTGACCTTCTTCCCCTTACGACCTCGAGGAACCGGGATGGAAAGACCTGGAGAAAAGCGGTGGAGCAAGGAGAAAGACGTCAAGGTGGGACCTCAAGAGGTCCCCGCTTGTCCCTAAGCTCCTGTAGACCCTCACCCGAGTGGTTTTGGAGCTCCTTGGCCTTGCCGTTCTCGGTGGGGCTGATGAGGTCCCAGATGAAACCTTTGATGTTCTCGTCACCTCGGTAGTGCAGGAGGCAGTAGACCAGGATGGCCCGGCAGATGGTCTCCACGTCTCGCTCCGAGAGGCGTCGTTTGAACCGCCCGTGGGACAGGATCTCCCGCCATCGGCCCCAGCTGGTGGTGGAGGACAGGGTCAGTGGCCGGGGAGGTCCTTGGCTGGCGTTTCCCCACCTCCCAGCATCCATCTCCATCGAGCATCTCCTTGTGGTTGCCACCAGAGCAGAGCTGGACCTGGACTTGGCCTGGTCTCCCACCCAAGCATCTGCTCATGGTTGCCACCAGAAGACCTCCGCTGCTCTCTCCACCAACCATCTGCTCATGGTTGCCACCAGAAGACCTCTGCTGCTCTCTCCACCAACCATCTGCTCATGGTTGCCACCAGAGCAGAGCTGGACTTGGTCTGCTTTCTCAACCAAGTATCTGCTCGTGGTTGCCACCAGAAGACCTCTGCTGCTCTCTCCACCAACCATCTCCTCACGGTTGCCACCAGAGAAGACCTGCTTTGCTCTCTCCACCAAGCGTCTGCTCGTGGTTGCCACCATGGCAGAACTGGACCTGAACTCGGTCTCCTCTCCCACCCAGGTATCTCCTCGTGGTTGTCACCACAGCAAGACCACTCTCTCCACTAACCATCTGCTCGTGGTTGCCACCAGAGCAGAGCTGGAGCTTGTCCGCTCTCCACCAAGCATCTGGCTCATGGTTGCCACCACAACAGGGTTGAACCTGGACTTGGGCTGCTCTCTCCACCACGTATCTGCTCACGGTTGCCACCACAGCAGAGCCGGACCCAAGCCCGTCCTCACCCGTAGACCAGGAGGTGCTTCTCCACACGGAAGCAGTCGGTGCGGCCGTAGGCGTGGTGCAAGGCGTGGTGGTGCCGATCGTGGCGACGGGACCGAGGTCTCTCCTCGTCCTCGCTCTCCAGGTCCGAGAACTCCACCAGGTCGTCGTCCCGAAGTGTGCTAAAGTGCCGCGTCTGCTTGCGTACCCGCGGCGTGTCGATCACCAGGTTGTTCTGGGTGCCAGGATGGAGAAGATCGATCAAGCGCTGCCCCACACCGGCTCCCCCCCACACCACCCCAGCCCCACGGTTGTCCCCTCCAACCTTGCTGTTCAGCAGGTCCAGGTCCAGGTCGGCTTTCTTGGCCCACTTCTGCCAAAAGTTGGGGTCATCCAAGGCAATGTCGGTGCGGTTTTCGGAAGCCACGAAGCTCGCCTGGGGTTAGGTGACGAGTTGGAGATGTTCACGCGCATCTCCGAGGTGAGAGATGTCCCCCCCCTCCCCGCAACGGTGGGAAGAGCACGTGGAGGTACCTTGGCGAAGGTGGAACCCTTCCCCTCGCTCTCGATGGTGATGGTGGTGGTGCGGCGCAGCAGGATCTGGTCTATGTCTTCCTCGCAGAACTTGGAGCCTTCGTCATCCTCTTCCATGATGGCCGCGTAGGCCCCCTTGCGCAGCAGGTCCTCAATCTCCTTTTTGGAAAACTGCTGGATCTGCCGAGAGGGTGGAGAAGAGGCGTGAGCACGGGGTGAGGTCGGCAGCCAACCCTGCGGAGCTCCAGGTCCCATCCCAAACCACCCCCAAGCCCCGTGTCCCTCAAGATTAGGTTCTTCGCAACGTGGTTCCCTTGGAGAACCTCACCCCCGGGGCCTTCACACCACGTTTCCCTTGGAGAACCCCATCCCAATAGTCTTCGTGCCGTTTCCCTTGGAGGACCTCATCCCCGTGGTCTTCCCAACCAGTTTCCCTTGGAAAACCCCATCCCCATTGTCTTCCCACCGTTTCCCTTGGAAGACCTCATTCCCAAGATCTTCACGCCCCACTTCCCTTGGAAGAACCCATCCCCGTGGTCTTCACGCCCCGTTTCCCTTGGAAGACTTCATCCCCGTGGTCTTCCCACCCCGTTTCCCTTGGAAGACCTCATCCCTGTGGTCTTCCCGCCCCGTTTCCCTTGGAAGACCTCATCCCCGTGGTCTTCCCACCCCGTTTCCCTTGGAAGACCTCATCCCTGTGGTCTTCCCACCCCGTTTCCCTTGGAAGACCTCATCCCTGTGGTCTTCCCGCCCCGTTTCCCTTGGAAGACCTCATCCCCGTGGTCTTCACGCCCCGTTTCCCTTGGAAGATCTCATCCCCGTGGTCTTCCCAACCCGTTTCCCTTGGAAGACCTCATCCCCGTGGTCTTCCCAACCCGTTTCCCTTGGAAGACCTCATCCCCGTGGTCTTCCCGCCCCGTTTCCCTTGGAAGACCTCATCCCCGTGGTCTTCCCACCCCGTTTCCCTTGGAAGACCTCATCCCCGCGGTCTTCCCACCCCGTTTCCCTTGGAAGACCTCATCCCCGCGGTCTTCCCACCCCGTTTCTCTTGGAAGACCTCATCCCCGTGGTCTTCCCACCCCGTTTCCCTTGGAACACCTCATCCCCGTGGTCTTCCCACCATTTCCCTTGGAAGACCTCATCCCCGCAGTCTTCCCACCCTGTTTCCCTTGGAAGACCTCATCCCCGTGGCCTTCCCACCCTGTTTCCCTTGGAAGACCTCATCCCCGTGGCCTTCCCACCCCGTTTCCCTTGGAAGACCTCATCCCCGTGGTCTTCCCGCCCCGTTTCCCTTGGAAGACCTCATCCCCGTGGTCTTCCCACCCCGTTTCCCTTGGAAGACCTCATCCCCGCGGTCTTCCCACCCCGTTTCCCTTGGAAGACCTCATCCCCGCGGTCTTCCCACCCCGTTTCTCTTGGAAGACCTCATCCCCGTGGTCTTCCCACCCCGTTTCCCTTGGAACACCTCATCCCCGTGGTCTTCCCACCATTTCCCTTGGAAGACCTCATCCCCGTGGTCTTCCCACCCCGTTTCCCTTGGAAGACCTCATCCCCGTGGCCTTCCCACCCTGTTTCCCTTGGAAGACCTCATCCCCGTGGTCTTCCCACCCCGTTTCCCTTGGAAGACCTCATCCCCGTGGTCTTCCCGCCCCGTTTCCCTTGGAGGACCCCTTACCCCCGCGATGTTGCCCTCGCGTCCGCTCATGGACTGCAACACCGCCTTGTCGAGCCCCAACTTGAGGCTGGCCTTGTCGAACATCTCCCGCTCGTAGGAGTTACGCGTGATGAGGCGATAGACCTTCACCGCCTTGCTCTGCCCGATCCGGTGGCACCGCGCTTGGGCCTGGAGGAAGAAGACGGTGAGTCAGGTCATGGTGAAGGCAACGTGACGCCAAGCCCATGGCGGTGGGGTGGACCCGGCGGCTACCTGGAGATCATTTTGGGGGTTCCAATCGGAATCGAAGATGATGCAGGTGTCGGCGGCGGTGAGGTTGATGCCCAAGCCGCCCGCCCGCGTGCAGAGGAGGAAGACGAAGCGATCCGAGTCGGGCTTGCTGAAGCGGTCGATGGCGGCTTGCCGTAGGTTACCCCGTACCCGTCCATCGATCCGCTCGTAGAGGTACCTACGGGGTCACCAGAACCGCGTTCGGGAAGGGCACGAGGGTCCCCCGGGCCACCCGTCGCCCCGTCGTCCCACTTCTCACCTCTTCTGGATGAGGTAGTCCTCCAAGATGTCGAGGCATCGGACCATCTGGGAGAAGATGAGCACCTTGTGGCCGCCGGCCTTCAGCTTGGGCAGCAGCTTGTCGATGAGAACCAGCTTGCCGGCCGAGCGGACCATGGCCTGGAGGTGGAAGTCGTGGGGGACGTGGTGGTGGCAAGACTCCCGAAATTCGGCCAAGATCTTCTCCTCCGCGCCTGTCGGGTGGGGACGGGACCGTCAGCGGGGCTGCTGGGGTGACGCGCGAGACCTTCTCAGGAGACACCCCACCAAAGCGAGACTTGAGGGGCATCAAAGCCCAACTAGATGAGCTGGAGGACCTCCCCCAGCATGACACTGAGCCCACCAGGCGGCTTTACGGAGGTCGGGGAAGAGAAACCCCAAATCCAAGAGACCGCCAAGTCCCTGGTGGAAGAAAGGACAAGGCCAGGAGAAGCAGGGACAGGGTGGCGTTGACCTCTGAGGTTGTCCGCCGGTGGTTGGAGGACGAGGGACACCCCACCACGCCCTCGCCCCCCCCGGTTCCTCACCGTTGATGAGGTAGGGGTGGTTGCAGCACTTGCGCAGCTCCATCATGGTGTTGAGCAGGTTGGGCATGTTGGTGTGACCGGCGCCTTTGGAGAGGAAGGAGAAGTTCTTCTCCAGGATGGCCCGATAGTACTTCTTCTGAATGTTGGTCAACTCCACCTCAATGATGGTCTCCTGCTTGGGTGCCAGGTTCTTCTCCACGTCTTCCTTCAGCCGACGGAGCATCATGGGCTTGAGGATGGCCTGGAGCTTCTGCACCTGCGGGTGGGACCAGCGGGGAGAAGTCACCACGGGGCGGGCAGGTCCCAGGTGGCCGGGGAAGGGTCCGGCGTCCTCCCGATGTCCTCACCTGCTCCTCCGTCTTGAGGTCCCCAAAGTCCTTGAGGAACTCTGCTTCAGAAGGGAACTGGGAGGGCTCCAGGAAGTGCAGGAGGCTGAAGAGCTCTTCCACCGTGTTTTGGAGCGGGGTGCCCGTCAAGAGGACTTTGTGTTCCTGATGACCAGGGGGTGCAGAACGTCGGGGTGGGGTAGGCATGGGACACGCCCACACATCTCCAGACGCAACCAAGACCCTACACACGCCTTCAGTACCATCCCCTGGGGCACGGCACGAGCCCAAGCGTCTTCAGACGCAACGAAGACCCCCCCACATGCCTTCAGGACCATCCCCTGGGGCACGGCATGAGCCCAAGCGTCTTCAGACGCAACCAAGACCCCCCCACACACCTTCAGGACCATCCCCTGGGGCACGGCATGAGCCCAAGCGTCTTCAGACGCAACCAAGACCCCCACACACACCTTCAGGACCATCCCCTGAGGCACGGCATGAGCCCAAGCGTCTTCAGACGCAACCAAGACCCCCCCACACACCTTCAGGACCATCCCCTGGGGCACGGCATGAGCCCAAGCGTCTTCAGACGCAACCAAGACCCCCCCACACACCTTCAGGACCATCCCCTGGGGCACGGCATGAGCCCAAGCGTCTTCAGACGCAACCAAGACCCCCCCACACACCTTCAGGACCATCCCCTGGGGCACGGCATGAGCCCAAGCGTCTTCAGACGCAACCAAGACCCCCCCACACACCTTCAGGACCATCCCCTGGGGCACGGCATGAGCCCAAGCGTCTTCAGACGCAACCAAGACCCCCCCACACACCTTCAGGACCATCCCCTGGGGCACGGCATGAGCCCAAGCGTCTTCAGACGCAACCAAGACCCCCCCACACACCTTCAGGACCATCCCCTGGGGCACGGCATGAGCCCAAGCGTCTTCAGACGCAACCAAGACCCCCCCACACACCTTCAGGACCATCCCCTGAGGCACGGCATGAGCCCAAGCGTCTTCAGACGCAACCAAGACCCCCCCACACACCTTCAGGACCATCCCCTGGGGCACGGCACGAGCCCAAGCGTCTTCAGACGCAACCAAGACCCCCCCACACACCCTCAGGACCATCCCCTGGGGCACGGCACGAGCCCAAGCGTCTTCAGACGCAACCAAGACCCCCCCACACACCCTCAGGACCATCCCCTGGGGCACGGCACGAGCCCAAGCGTCTTCAGACGCAACCAAGACCCCCACACACACCTTCAGGACCATCCCCTGGGGCACGGCATGAGCCCAAGCGTCTTCAGACGCAACCAAGACCCCACATGCACCTTCAGGGCCATCCCTCGGGGTATGGAACAGACCCAAACATCTCCAGACACAACCAAGACCCCACACGCACCTTCAGGGCCATCCCTCGGGGTGCAGAGCAGGCCCAAACATCTCCAGATGCAACCAAGACCCCTCACGCACCTTCAGGGAACCCCACTTCGCCCCACGGAGAGGAGTTGGGGTCTCCCCGCGCCCTGTCCCCTTTCTCCACGTCCACCCCATCTCTCACCAGGTCCATGTGCTTGAGGCTGTCGAGCAGTTTGCAGTTGCGGTTCTTCAGGCGGTGGGCCTCGTCGATGATGACGCAACGCCACTCGATCTCCCGTAGCTCGGGGCAGTCGGAGAGAATCATCTCGAAGGTGGTGATGAGAGCGTCAAACTTGTAGGCTCCGGGGATGAGACGACCCTAGGGTGGGGATGAACGTAGGGAGATGGCTCCAACTTTGTCCCCAGAACTCGGGAAGGGGTTCTTGGGAGGGTCCGGAGGGCAAGAAGACCCAAAGCCACCCTACCCGCGAGTCCTTGCAGTACATCTCGTACTGTTGGATCATCTGCCGAGAAGCCAAACTGCCGTGGTAGACGATGCTGTTCATCTCCGTCCAGGTATTGAACTCCCGCTCCCAGTTGGTGATGGTGGAGAGCGGAGCGATGACCAAGAAAGGACCGCGGATGCCGACGTTGTAGACCTCTTGCAGGAAAGCGATGGACTGGATGGTCTTGCCCAAGCCCATCTCGTCGGCCAGGATGCAGTTCTGCCTGCGGGGAGGCGAAGGAGGTGGCCGGTTGACGATTGGGGGCGGTGGCAACGTCCCCCGGGTGTGTCCCCCGCCCATCCCGTTCCACCACTCGCCTGTTGTACCAGTTGAAGAGCAACCAGTTGACCCCTTCTAGTTGATATTCGCGAAGCTGGTTGTGGTTTTTGTACTCGTGGGAGAGCTCCAGCTTCTTCCAGGAACCGGCTTGGGGACGGGGCTGAGGAGGGAGAAAGCGGGGGGATGGAGAGGACATCGGGGTTGCCGAAACTGGGGGGGACGCGGGGTGGTGGGAGAAGACCTGGACGCTCACCAAGCGCTTGAGTTCTGGATGCCGGGCTTGAATGCGCTTGAATTCCCCGATCTTTCCCTCGTCTACGTCCTCCTTGAGTTCCCAAGTGCTGTCCTCGTAGGGTAGGGAGCACCACTTCACCAGGTAGTAGACCACCGGCTGCAACCAGAGGTGGGGTGGGACAAAAATGGGGTGTCGGTGACGGGGAACGCCATTTTTTAGGGAGAAGGGTCCACCACCGCTCCGTCCTCACCTCCCCGTTGTCCTTGTCGACGCTGTGGGACTCGTCCAAGATGCGGTCCACCTCCACGTAGTCGGGGTTGAAAGGTTCTTCATCCTTTGGGGGAGATGAGGCGGGGGGGCGGTGAGTGGTCTCCCCGAACCCCCAGACCCTCCCTACCCCTCCAAAACCAGCACCTCGTGAAAGAAGTGTCGCATCTGCGTCATCTTCGTCTTGAAACGCTTCAGCTTCTGGTGGATCCTCTTGTCCTTCTCCAGCTGATCGATGGTGGCCCACTCGCAGTGGAGGTAGGAGCTGGGGAGGTGGGACAAAGCGTCACGTCCATGTCACAAAGCCCCCCACCCACCCCGGTGAAGCTATTTGGGGTCGGTAAAGCCGTTTTTGAGCAACATCGGTGGAAGAAAACCCTTCTTCGAGAGCCACCTCATCGTAGAGACGTCAACGAGTCGTCCCCGCTCGCAGTGGCGAGCGTTGGGCTCACCCACGCGCCCCTCCGTTGGGTTTGCTGCGGTCAACCCAACGTGGAGCCCACCGATGGGCGGCAGGGGTCCAAACGTGCCGTTGACCCCGAGGGACACCCCGCACCCATCCCACCTCATCTGGCCACCTACTAGTTCTTGTACTTGACGAAAAACTCCTCCGACTCCGTCAACTGTCCCGATGGGAGCTGTGGAGAACGAGGCGGGGACGTTGGCATCGGCAAAACACCGGCAAAGACCTCCCACCGCCGCCGCCACGCGGGTCCCTCACCTCCTTCTTCACCACCCTCATGGAGAGAACCTTGTCCACGATGGCCGCGTCCTCCTCGCTGGGGTTTTCCTGGAGGCGGGGAAAAGAAGAGGTGAAGATGACGGCGGAAGAGGATGAAGAAAGGAGAGGAAGACCACGGTGGACACCACGGAGGGCATCCAAGGAGACAAAACCAAAACCCGCACCACAAAAAACTGCATGGAGGGCAACGTCTCGCCCTCTGGCTCCGGCTCCGGGGCAGGGGGCTGCGGGACCGGGAGCTGCTCGGGTCGGACCGGTCCCGTCACATCCAGCTCTTCGTCTTCCTCATCATCGGTGATCTTGATGTCTAAGTCTTCGGTGTACTTCTTGCGTTTGACTTGCCGATTCGACCGCCGTTTCTGCAAGGAGAAAGGTGACAGGATGCGGCCCACCCGTGCCGAAATGGCGTGGACCTCCACCGGCACGCCGTCGCCGTCTCCGTACCTGCACACTGGTTTCTTCTTCCTCCCGCGGCGACTGCGCCGGCATCACCTCGGCGTCCGAGTTGTCGGAGGAAGCGTTGCGCTTCCGTTTCTTCCCCACCACCGGCGTGATGGTGCTACCGGGACGAGATGGAGCGTTAGGAGGGTGGAGACGGACGGACGGACCCTTTCTCTGGAGCTTTACTCCAAGGCCAAGGTTGGGCGCAAAGGTTGGGGGACAACGAAGACCAAGGGTTGGGAGACAACGAGGACCAAGGGTTGGACATGTGACGGTCAAGGGTTGGGGGCAACAACGGTCAAGGTTGGGGGACGATGAGGTCAAAGGTTTGGAGATGAGGCTCAAGGGTGGGCAGACAACGAAAACCAAGGTTGGGCGCAACGGGACCACAGCTGGGTGACGAGGACCAAGGTTGGGCGCAACGGGACCACGGTTGGGTGACGAGGACCAACGTTGGGCGCAAGGGGACCACGGTTGGGCGACAACGAAGACCAAGGTTGGGCGACAACGAAGACCAAGGTTGGGCGACAACGGGACCACGGTTGGGTGACAACGAAGACCGAGGTTGGGCGCAACGGGACCACAGTTGGGTGACAACGAAGACCAAGGTCGGGTGCAACACCAAAACCACCCCAACGAGGACACGCGCCCATGGCCAGACCCCTCCGGGCTAAATTTGGGTGAAAACCCATGGTTTTTTGGAGCTGAGGAGACCTCACCTGGGTTTGCTCCGTCCCTTGCTCTTGCTGGAGCCACCTTGACCCTTGCCCTTGCGGGGTCTCTCCTCCTTGGCTCCCCCGCGTTCGCCGGCCCCTTTCCGCCGGCGCTTGCGCTCGCCTTCCTCCTCGGGCCGGACGCTGGGCAGCTCGTCCTCGTTGAGGACCCGGGGAATGTTCTGCTCGCCCCGGGCTCGGGCGCGAGCGATGGCTTCGGCTACGATGCGGTTGGCTTTCTCCTGCTTTTTCTGGTGCTCCAGCTTACGGCTCTCCTCCGAGGCGCCCCGCGAGCCGGGGCTGGCCAGGGCGGCCACCTCGCTGCTGCTCAGCACCTTCACCACCGACAGACCAGGTGAACCACCCTGAGATGAGCCGGCCTGTGGGGAAGAGACGAAAATCAGGGTGGCACCGAGGTCGGGCGCAACGGGGCGGACCGAGGTTGGGGACAACACCGGGGTCAAGAGTTGTACCCAATTTTGGCCCTCGGTCGCATCCAATGGATGGGTCGGATGCAGGACCAGGACCGAGGGTTGGGTGCAACAGAAGGATCAAAATTGGGTGCAATCGGACCAAAGTTGGGTGCAACTGAGACCAAGGTTGGGCGCAGCACCAAGATCACAGGTTGGGCGCAACTGGGAGGTGAAATTGGGTCCAACCGGGGGGCAAAATTGGGTGTAACGGGACCAAAGTTGGGCGCAAGGGGGGGGCACGGTTGGGTGCAACGCCGACATCAAGGTTGGGGGCAACAGAGACCAAGATTGGGTGCAACTGGGACCAAAATTGGGTGCAACACCGGGACAAAGGCTTGGGTGTGACCAAAACCAAGAGTTGGGCACAACGCCGGCACCAAAGGTTGGGCACAACGGGGACCGTCGTTGGACGCAATGCCGGGACCGGCCCAACAAGAGCACCCACCGAGAACCAGACCCCAAAAACTCCTCAGCTTCCCCCCACCCCACCCCAAAACCTCACCGACGCTCACCTGGGGCTGCAGAACCACCTTCAACGGCACCGTCAACCTCTGCCCGGCGCCACCCACCACCTGCGGCACGGAGGAGACGGCCACGGGAGCCGGTTGCCCACCGGCGCCAGCGGGTTGCTGGAGGAGCTGAATCTTCTGGGGAGCTCCCGGTTGGCCGGCGGGGGGTTGTTGAACCTGGAGCTGGATGGTGACCACCTTGGCGGGTTGGCCCGGCGTCCCTTTGGCTTGACCGAGAGCGGCCAATTGGTTGCCCTGCAACACAATCTTGCCCGGCAAGCTACCCAACACCACATGACGTTGGCCGGGGGGAGCGCTACCGCCCGGCGGCTGTTGCAGCACCAGTGTGATGCGTTTCGATTCGCCCTATAGGAGAAAAGGGGCGGGGTCAGCATGAGAATGGGTAAACAGGGACATTTGGGGACCCCGGGAGGTAAGCTTGACCCACAGGAGGTCGGGGACCCCGCTATGGGTTGGTGACCCCAGTTCTGGGGATCTCAAGGGCTTTGAGGAGCCCGTTTTTGGAAGGTGACCCCAACC
This sequence comes from Fregata magnificens, assembly GCA_013389945.1. Classification (NCBI taxonomy): domain Eukaryota; kingdom Metazoa; phylum Chordata; class Aves; order Suliformes; family Fregatidae; genus Fregata; species Fregata magnificens. The sequence goes on along the minus strand of WAAD01021863.1, from coordinate 1,214 downwards.
CTGGGGACCTCAAGGGCTTTGGGGACCCCGCTGCTGGGAGATGACCCCAACCCTAAGGACCTCGGGGACCTTGAGGACCCCGCTGTTGGGAGATGACCCCAACCCTAAACACCTCGGGGACCTTGAGGACCCCGCTGCTGGGAGATGACCCCAACCCTAAGGGCCTCGGGGACCTTGAGGACCCCGCTGCTGGGAGATGACCCCAACCCTAAGGGCCTCGGGGACCTTGAGGACCCCGCTGTTGGGAGGTGGCCCCAACCCTAAGGGCCTCGGGGACCTTGAGGACCCCGCTGTTGGGAGGTGGCCCCAACCCTAAGGACCTCGGGGACCTTGAGGACCCCGCTGTTGGGAG
>WAAD01021861.1:2889-16618 GCA_013389945.1 Fregata magnificens | reverse complement strand
GGAGAGGCAGCCCCGGGGCTGGGCAGGCACCCCCCAGCAACAGCCAAAACACTGGTGCAGCCTCCAGCCACCAACACAAAGCACAGCAGGCTGGCATGGGGAAAAGCAGCTCCCCCTCAGCCAGACCCAGTACAGGAGCAATCCTCAACTTTCTGGTAATGAGCAACAGGTGACTAATGGATATAAAGAGAAGAACATATTTTCCTGCTTACCTGATGAGAAGGTGGGCCTTTGTGGTCCCTGATGCTCATGAGAGCCTTCTGCAAACTTCTTCCATACCGCGTATCATAGCCCTCCAGGATGATTTCCAGGGAGTCCTGGGAGGCAGGGCGAGCTGGGATGTAAAACAGACAGTGAAACACAAGCTATGGGAGGCATTTATATAGAAAGAACTGAGGAAGAGAAGCAGCCCTGTCTTGCAAAACAAAAGCCAAATTTGATGTTCCTGCCGTATAGGAGGACAACTGAGAGGATCTGTGTAGGTTTTGTTCAAGCAAAACACAGGCCAGAACCCAGCCTTTCATTAGCAGGTGTGAGATAGAGCTCATACATATGCAGCCACAGCATTTCTGTGCCTGTCTCTTCCACAATAACTGTCCTGTAATAACTTAATCTAAGTTCACTAATAATGAAGAGACTTCATAATTCTTGACCGCATCGTTCTCCTGCTATCTTTCAGCCAGTCAGAAAACCACTGTTTTTTTCTCCCAGGAAAGGTTATTTCTTTCAGAAGATACTGGTTAATCCTGCAGGCCAAGTGCAAGAGAGCAGTACCAGCAATGTGGAAGCAAATATTATGACTTATTGATGCTGTTAGAGTCTATTTCCTATTACTAAACCTATTATTGTCAATGTATTTATTGAAGGAACACAGTGTGTGCTGGTTTTGGCTCGGGTAGAGTTAATTTTCTTCACAGTAGCTAGTATGGGACTATGTTTTGGATTTGTACTGGAAACAGTGTTGGTAATACAGGGATGTTTTTGTTATTGTTGAGCAGTGCTTACACAGAGTCAAGGGCTTTTCTGCTTCTCACCCCACCCCACCAGCGAGTAGGTGGTGGGTGCACAAGAAGCCAGGAGGGGATACAGCTGGAACCGCTGACCCCATCTGACCAAGGAGATATTCCATACCATATGACATCATGCTCAGCATATAAAGCTGGGGGAAGAAGAAGGAAGGAGGGGACATTTGTATTGATGGTGTTTGTCTTCCCAAGTAACCGTTATGCTTGATGATGGCCTGCTTTCCTGGAGATGGCTGAACACCTGCCTGCCAATAGGAAGTAGTGAATGAATTCCTTCTTTTGCTTTGCTTGTGTGTGTGGCTTTTGCTTTACTTATTAAACTGTCTTTATCTCATCCCACGAGTTTTCTCACTTTTACTCACTTGTGCTCACTGTGGTGGGAGTGAATGAGAGGCTGCGTGGTTCTTAGTTGCCGGCTGGGATTAAACCATGACACACTGTTACAACATCCATAGCATTATGACAAAATTCAGGAAAACAAAAGAGATTTTGACATTAAGATCATTTGTTTTGTTTTATGTAATAAGTACAGCAGTTTAAGAAATTTGAACAAAGCATGAGATTAAGTGACCAACACAGTATAAAAGCCTAACAGTGGATGCTCTAAGGAACTCTCACAAATAATAAATAAAAACCTCATAAATTTTAAAATATTATTGCTAAGAACTGTCTGAACAAATCTGGAAAATTCCTACTGAATCACTCTCTGTTTACAAAGAGCTAAAAAAAAGGAAAAATGAGTCAAAGAAAGTCTGAGGAAGGACTAGTTCCTCAGACTATTAGCAAGGAATAGTTCCATTATCTCTACTCATCATTTACTTCATTGTTCTTTGAAATTCTGGAAATTCCAGTAAGCTATTATCTGACGGCCATGTGCTGTTGGAAGAGGTCAGGCACATATAAAGACATCTATAAATTTTATCATCACTAGCTCACATAGTAACATATTCCCTTTCAAATTTCTCTTATATATGGCCAGTAGTGCAGTTATGTTAGGGGTTCCTTCAAAAGTAGCATCTGAACTGTCTCTTGTTACTCTGCGTCTGTCTATCTAACCAGCCAGGCATCATATGACACTTTCAAAATACAAGCAACAGCCACTGAATAGTAGCTTCCTATTTGTTTCATCTGACTGGAGATCTTTCATATCAAAGTAAGAGTTTCTCAAAGCCTGACAGATTAGGTCAGGTGTTGACACTGACTTTTACAAAAATGAGAAGGGTAAAACATTAGCTGAAAGAAGGCATCATTCTTAATCATTCAAAAATGATGGAAAAATTATCATTATGATGTTGACAGGGAACATACCCTAAATGAACAAATCATTTACAAACTCTTTCTAAATTATGCTCTCCATGTCCAGAGTAAAGTGACTGGTATGATACATTGCTTTCACACCTGTCTTCCTGATATCGAAGACTAATACTTGTTGCATATCCCTTCCTCCAAGCAAGTATTTATCAAGAAGATTTCAGAAGTAATTCTCACAATAACAGCCAGACTTGAAATTCACTGAATATAGTGGGAAACAGAAAACATGTTCCATTTGGAAAAATGGGGATGAACGGCACTGTGAAAACTGGGAGGAAGGACCTGGCTTTGATGCAAGGATGTATGTTTGTCATCCAAGCAATTTGCCATTCAATTCTTTTCACCTGTCTATTTCCCAAGCATTGCATTATCGGCTCCATAAAAGCCATTTTCTAATGTTTGGTTTAACTGCCAAAAATAATGAATTAAGCACTTTATAGTGTTTAGACAGCATCCATGGCACGATGCATGCAGAATACAGCACTAGCCTATTCTCTGCCAGCTGTTTATTAACTGGCAAGTTAAAAAAAAGAAAGTTAAAAATATTCACCCACATTAAATCTATTATGTTTATATTCTGGCATAAACCACAGAGATTTCATTAGAAATATTGTTTCATATTTCACTTACAAGGAATTTCACTATATACATTCAATAATATGAGTTTCAGTAGCAAAAAAAAAAAAAATTCTGTGTGAAAATCTATTCTGTATAAGCTTCATTTGTCTCATATCTGAGAAGATGTGTAGCTGATATGGTCCTAACTGCTATTGCAATATATATATTTTCTCCATTCAACCAAAGAATTTCAGCCTTGCAGAAGTCAAATACATTCTGTTATGTGCTATTGGCCTGTGTGTATGCAGCATTCTCTACTCAGGAGTGGTTTCAATTTACTCATCTCATTAATGGCACCTGCATGACACCTAGGAATGTCTGTGAGACAAAGACTGGCTGGGAGATCAAAGACCTTAAAGCCATTTACCCCCTTCATTCACTCCTATAAACTCAGCTTCATGGATATGGGTGAGGAGCCTATCTCATTCTTCACAGACCCTTAACTCAGTTTCTGATTCTTGTGCTCTTTTTATTAAGGTTTGTTTAGTCAGCTCTACTTTCAGATTACACAAAATGTGACACTCAAATTAACTTCAGTCTTGGCAGAATTTGGAAATGCAGCTTTTTCCCAACATCACTCAAACAAACAAATAAACAAACAAATAAAAAAAAAATTAAGCCATGCATGTATGCTAACTAGTTCAGGAGGAAGTGACAATATCGTGTGGCTAGCAACAGGAAAAGGAGTATAGTAATAATCATGTGTTCTTTTAAAATGCTCTGAACCAAGCACTTTCTAAAGGGCCGTCTGTGCTCCATTGTCATAAAAATTAATTAAAACACAGGAAAGGTATTTAAAAAAAATTAAAACATTAATCTCCAGAGAATTGCAAAGCACAAAAAGTTATTGCTTAGAGACAGAGCAGTAAAAATGCAAAATCCTCCTCAACAAGCCAGAGGAAGGTTTTCAAATGAAGTTGTCCTTTTATCTCTGATTAAACACATGCTATGTATTATTGCACAATTTCAGGTAAGTGCTTTCATGGTTAATTCTTGCAGAAGATAGACTTGTGCAGTGCCACATAAACAACAACATAAGTGACATTTTTCTTAATCACAGCAGACTAGGTATCACTTTCACTAAAACTGTAATTTCATTAAATTTATAGGAATCAGCTTATGCTTATTTTAAGTAAAACTGACCACTAGGAAATAATGAAAATAATGTTTTCAACATGCTTTATAAATGTCTTTTCCAAAAATGCAATTCTCCAAAAGGTAATTGTTTAGGCTGATCTTTTACTTCGTAGCAGCAGCAGGAAATATAAATGGGCAGTTCAAATAAAATATTGAAAGGATCGGATATAATTTACTTATTTTCACTAAGTACTCTAAGTTGGAACTCTCAGTGTATTCTAGAAGAAAATTATGACAGTGTAATGAGAAATTATAATTTTTCAAAGAGTGACAGATCCACTTGAAAAGTCTGGTTTAAGGTGAAAAGACAGACCTGCTCCTTAAAAGCTGTGATAAGCTTCACTTCAGCAGCAAACTGCAAAGTCTTGAACACCACTCAGCGACTACTTTTTCCCTCAGTTGTATTTTTATGTTAATTTTTTTGGTACCTGAAATAAAAAACAAGGAAAAAGGAAAATTACCTCTAAATGACATTTCACAAGAAAATTAAATATTTTATAATAAGAGTTAAACAAAAATTGGAGAAAATGCAAAACAGCATTCACCTCCTTATGTTATTTTTACACAAGATGAAAACTCTTTGGAACTTAAAAGGAATGTCATGCAATTCTGTTACATTAGAGATGCCATTAATATATTGTTGAGATCCTAGAAGCAGGATCCTTTCCTGAAAAGATTTTTCTGCTTTGTTGAGTGTCGAGACACTTTGCCTTGGCAAATCAAATGTCATACTTTATGCAACACATAGTTAAGAAAGTTTCTGTCTCTCAGAAAAATAATAGTATTGCCATTAACTGAAAACAAAACAAAAAATGCCTCATGACTGAAGCAAAGCAAGCACAAGAAACAAAACCTGCTGAATAAAGCAAGGTAAAGCAAAGAAATTAAAACAAAACAAAACAAAACCAGCTAAGTTGAAACAGACCTATGGCCCAGTTAACTTTTCAGCAGAAATCAAGAAATAGGATTAATATTCCTTATTGCTAAACTCAAGGCAGCTATTTACCACATTTCTCTTGACACTGCCAGAGAAGAACAGAAGGCCTGAAAATAAAACCTTCAAAGTAAGTGTTCCTTAAATAAACCTTCCTTCCCCCCTGCTTTAATCTTCTTTAAGCATTTTCTAAGTTTTTCTTAACTATATACATAAACTCTAATGACTTTTTTTTACATTAATCTCCTTTGTCAAATTGAAGCTCTCAAAATCTCACCACTTTTCACCAACACTTCCATGGTTATAGAATTGTTACAATATAATCTGAATTACTGGCAAAAATAATGCAGAATATTCTAACTTCTCCAACATGTCATAGTTAACCTACGAATTTCCTGAAATAGAGACTTATTGCATCTACAATAAAGAGACTTTTTTGTATCTCTTGTTCAGGTGTCTTATGTTAAGAAAGCATTTATTAAACAGAAAAATCTTGTCTACTTGAACCTCCAAATGATTGTTTCAAGGTGTTCCAAATCCTTCAGAGGCTCCTAGGGAAATTACTGAGACACTGGGTGGAAAGGAAGGTGCTAGAATAAATATGTGATTAGGAGGTAAGAAAAAGACAGTAGGAAAACTGTCTTTATTTGACGTAGGTGAAGGTCTTTGCCATTTCACTGTGTTAAGGCCTGTACTGTTCAATATATTCATAAACAATATAGAGAAAGGAATGAAAAGTGAGGGAACAGTAATAAAAGCAAGGGCTTATTATGAAGAACTGGAAAAAGAACTTATGAGGTTGACTGACTTGACAGATGAAATTGTAAGTGAATAAAGCTACACACATGGGGAAAAACAGTTTTAACTTCATATAAAACAATGAACTCTGACATAACCATTATTATTCAGGAATGAAATCATAACAACCTGAAATAAAGATGACCAGACCTGAAATAAATCCAGAATAAATCTTTAAATTTTGGAGATAGAATTTTCTTATTATTATCTGAGGGGTAGGAATTGCATTTAAATTCCAACTTCTTCACTTCCTTCTGGCTTTTGAAAACAGCCTAACAGCAGGTTTAAAAAAATGTGTTTTCCAAAGTGCTTCACACGAAAAACAGACTAAAGGATTGCTCTGAAAAAGACAGTCAGGTTTTAAGTTTCTGTGTGCCACCACTGTTGAACTCTCAGCTGACACTGATGCTACAGAGTACTTGAATGAATATTTGAATCCTAGGTTCTACACAGAATTAAAGTTATTACAAAATTATCCATATAAGTTATAGATTGTTTCTCTGAAGGCAAAACACCTAACCTGGAAATACACCTACAACCCAATATCAGCTTAATGGTGAGCACAGCATGTTAAGGATTAAGTCACTATTGCATGCCATATGCAGTGGATGTTTAGGAATCCAGCAAAACAGATTATCTGAGTCTTGTTTTCCTTCATTTGCCTTTAGCCTTCTCTGTTTCTTGATTTTACACATGTTTCTTTATGGCTAGCAGAAATAGTCTTTCCACAGCACAAAACAATTTGTGAGCATTGTGAATGGCGGAGCTGCAGCTAGCCCTTCACAGCTGGTGTCAAGACTACTTTCTGTTATGCTTTGCAATCTGCCTCTGACTACCATTTAGCGAAGAAGGAGTCAGTACAGACTGCATAAATTAGAGATCTGATATGACAGAAGAAATGTTTTGCAAATGTGAAATACAGAATGCCTGTTTTACTGAAATATGTCTTATGAAATCTCGTTTCCACTAGTTAACCCTGCCACTGCCTCTGAAGATCAGGATTATGAATGCCAAATTAAAGTCATAGTCAATAACATCTGAAAACAAACATCACAGGTTACCTACCCAAAAAAGAAGATGATAATTAGGGACTGAGATTCAGTTCTGAGTTCTGGTCAGCTCAGGGAACAGTTGCATTAGTGTCTTCTTTCATTTGTTAGTGAGTATAGTTCCACCAGCATATAACATTAACCAGCGTAGACGAGTACTTGATTAAATCAACACTCATATAAGTTACATATGAGAAGCAAAAGATACTTAAAAGGTAGGCTCTGTGTAAACAGAAACTCCCCAGCATGAAAATAAATTCACAAAAAGAATGACATGTATAACTAACACAAGACTTGGCATTCAGACTGATTTCCTAACTTCAGAATATACTTCAAAGACTTAAATATTATGACTGATGAATTTAAGTTGGCAGCAGTTACTCAGAATGACAAGCAGGAGACTGGAGTTAGTCAGTGTTCACAAGGTGTTGAAGTTCAAAGGTATTTTGAAATTATGACAGAGTACCTTGTCACAAGAAGACCTTGTAAAATCAGCAGTGTCCACAGAAGGTGGCATGTATAATAGATGTCCCAATGCAATCATCACATTCAGCCCTTGTCCACGATGCTCATAAAAAAAGAACAGATATGTAACTAGTTAGACCTTTGTTCATTTAATATTTGCTCACAGTATAATAAAAGCATTTATTAATGAATCTTCAGACAGCTGCATAAGAACTCTTCAAACCACTGACAAAGATTTTTTTTTTTAATTTTTCTTCACTCCTGCAAAATAAATAGGTAAATGTATTACTTTATCCATAGAAATCTTCTGTTAGAAAAGCTGATGTTATGTGATATGACACATGACAAGGCATTTCACCTCCCTGGGTGAGGTGATCCTTAAAATCAGGGTACTTCATGCTTACAATATTGCTATCAGATACCTAAAAAGTAGCAGGAATTAACACAGCAGGACCAGTCCAGGTCTGATGAAGGGAATGAAGTTCATGCTCACGTAACATGAGTGAGTAAACACACCAGATGTATGGAGATGTTCTTTCCACTAGAATTAAATAGACAGGGTACAGGAGTCTGTGAGACCCTTGAAGAGTGACAGGGACTGCACTCCTCTTGTGATTTTTGCTGGAATTTGGGGTATCAGCAAAGGGAGAAGTGTTAAATACTTTTCTGAAATGACATTAGGATTCAGTGCTTTAAGTCAAGAGTACTAAGTAGAAAAAAAAAGATAATGAAAGTACAGAGAACTGCTCTGGTGTGCCTCCTCTAACAGACTCAAAAATCTATTCTGTCATTCAGGGTCACAAAGATCCTGTGACAGAGGACTGCTAGTGCCTGTATTCTGAATACTACCTTCTGCTAATATTGCAGTCCCTCAAAGAAATCTTTGTTTTAAAACCAACAGTGGTTGTTTATTTTAGTCTACTATAGGCTACAAACACTGAGTTTGACAAATGATGACAAATGACACAGCCTTCAAACTCTATCTTTTCGAACGAGGAATACTGGCAGGTAGCTGTGCTAGATCAAGTTTATAGCTGTTATTGCCATTTAGCTATTAATTGCCCAGCTTCTGTGCTTGCCTTGGGGCTTGCTTGCCTTACTCCGTATTAGAGTCTAGTGCTTGCTAGTGGCTGCTTTTTGCTTTTGCTGCTTGCAAAGCTGGCTTTGGTGCCCCAAAACTCCACACAACACACCACCTCTCTTGTCCTGAGTGACCACCATAACAGATGGTGGTCATGGACTAAATGAACTCAGTGGACATTTTGTGGACATTTGTGGACATTTATGGACATTTTACACACATTTCACAGGGGTGGTGCACAGACTAAGGGAATGATATATGTGTATTGTATCAAAGGATGGGAAGGGGGGTGGTGGGTAATGAGAATGTATTGGATAGTGTGAGTCCTGAGCATGATGTAAACGGTATGAAATAAGGGATGAAGAATGTGCTGATTTTGGCTGGGATAGAGTTAATTTTCTTCATAGTAGCTAGTATGGGACTATGATTTGGATCTGTGCTGGAAACAGTGTTCATAATACAGGGATGTTTTCCTTACTGCTGAGCAGTGCTTACACAGAGCCAAGGCCTTTTCTGCTTCTCACACCACCCCACCAGCAAGTAGGCAGTGGGTGCACAAGAAGCCGGGAGGGGATACAGCTAGGACAGCTGACCACAAGTGACCAGAGGGATATTCCATACCATATGGCATCATGCTCAGCATAGAAAGCTGGGGGAAGAAGAAGGAAGGGGGGAGATGTTCGGAGTGACGGCATCTGTCTTCCCAAGGAACCGTTATGCTTGATGGAGCCCTGCTTTCCTGGAGATGGCTGAACACCTGCCTGCCGATGGGCAGTAGTGAATAAATTCCTTCTTTTGCCTTGCTGGCATGCGAGCCTTTTGCTTTACTTATTAAACTGTCTTTATCTTAACCCACGAGTTTTCTCACTTTTACTCTTCTGATTCTCTCCCCCATCCCACTGTGGGGGGAGTGAGCGAGCGGTTGTGTGGTGCTTAGTTGCCAGCTGTTAAACCACGACAGTAGTAAACACTACCAGCTATGAAACACAGAGGCATTTCAATCACCTCAAGGTAGTTTCAGTGTACTTACATACAATTTTTCCAGGTCATTATTGACTGAACCCAGAAAGCAATAAATTTTAAATATAAGCAATGTGAGGAAACTACTTTTGTGATTCATCAAAAATAAGTAATCTTTTGACTGTTAGTCATGATCACCAAACAGAACAACAGAATTCTAGAAATATATACAGAATCAGGGAAAAATACTCTGCCCTCTTCAGAGTATGTAAATGTTTTGTCAGAAAAAATACTCTTTCTGGTTGAAATAAATTTGGTACTGCAATACAGCCAGAAAAGAAATATCAAGCTGGTGCATTTTCACCTGCCCTAGACACTATAAAATATAAAAAAAAAATTTTACAAAATGACAGAATTAAACTTAATTCTTACATAATAAGAGCAGCAGTTCTGAGACTCAATTTTCACTTAACCTGAAGCAGTATAAATCCATCTTGGATGGTAATATAAAACTGAGAGCCAGGTCTATGTTTCCTTTGATCTTTTAGTCCTAATAGGGTTCCACAGGTGTTAGGGTTGGCTTGATTACTTTGTACTGAAAATAAAGACTGACTGTAGACACAGCTAATTTGCAGTAGACAAAAGAATTAGGGAAATTATCTATGCTGTATTTGACTTAGGAACTTCCAAGGTCCCTAAGAAATTACCCAAAATACAGCAATGTTCCTTCTCCTAAACCCTACAGAATTATATGTATAGTACACATCTGAAGAAACATATACCATAAATTCTTACGAATGATGAACTATGAATGACAGTAGATTCAAATAAGTCCTATGTGTAGAAAGTTTTATCCAAAACTCATGAAAGCAAAATCTGGTGGCTGCAGCCATTTCCTTCATCTCTTTTACTAAGGTGGAAGGAAAAGCAATGATTAATGAAACAAAAGGAAGATACTGGAACTGCTGTCTGGTGGTAGTTGTACCATACATCTGTACAAAATGCTCCTGTGACATTCACACTACTTAATTCTAAACTACTAGTCACCACAGATAGGTGATATGAAAATCTTCGCATACCTTTTCCTCCCTTACATTTTTATGTCCAAAACGCTCAAGTTTTCTGTTTTTGGGAAATCTGCTTTCCTAAAGCAACACAGAAGTTTTTAACATGCAACCAGTGTTTTTAAGAAATGGACAAAAATAAATTTTTAATTTTCTTCTATAAAATATTTTCCTCCTTGATCATGAAGCATCCACACTTATGCTCAGAAACTATCTGAAAAAATCAGAGACATATGTGTCTTCAGCAGCAATTTTCCCACATGCTTGAAAGCGCACTTCAGGATGTATGACAATTTGTCTGTTGCGTCACTTTTCTTTGATTAGTGAATCATATGCATACCTATATTTGTCTACATGCCAAATTTTCAGATATCTAGATAAAACATAATTCTTAAACTATACAAATAACCCTCCATTAGGGTCCATTAGGCTGTCCAGAACGTCTAGTCACATAATCTTTCCCACTGTTAGAAGACAGTCTCTTTAAGACACAATAAGCAGAAAATTATGCCTTTAAAAATTTAGGCTATGTAAAAAAAGAAGATGGCTTGTCTGCCAACTTTAGTACTAACTGGGAAATCCTGTTTGACTGCCCTTGGCAGGCTCTGTCTGATAAACAACATGCAACCTAAGGATCATAAGAATTGAAGTACAAAGAGCTTATGTTGTTCTTTACTTTTTTTGTGGGGGAGAAGCACAGAACTTCTAGGTAGTTAAACGTGTGCATACAGCTGTGGAGAAATGGAGCTATCCAGGATCTCTTCAGGAGCTATCAATCTCTTTAACTAACTACTTTTAATAATGTCCTTTTAGGTTAAAACCCAGTATTATTAAATGGTTATTATTATGAATGATAAGTAATCAGTCATATTAAATTTTTCAAAAGATTATCTGCTAGTCTGCAAGCTGAAGAATAAAACCAAGACCCAGTAACTATAAAAACAGAGTGAATGTGGAAGAAGATGCAAATTAGTATGCTGCAAGGAAATCAGGTAATGTTGATCCCTCGGAAAGACCGAAAGTGGGGCCTCCAAAAGTGGGACTATTGCTCCCCGTCAGTGTACTCCCCTTCGCAAGAATGTAGGCCAAGGTAGGTTGGCTCATCATGTGGCTGAACAAAGTCTGAAGCCTTTGGGCAGCATGAACACCTCCTCAAATCTTTTAATTAAAAAATAACAGTAATGAAAAGCCAGAAAACTCTCTTCTTTCAGTAGCCACTGCATCCAACTTGTTCATTTGAACTCTTTAATTTATTAATAACATCTTCAGATTAACTACTTTTTTTTTATTTGCATGTTCCATTTTAACTAATTTCCTGAAAATAATAGATTTGCTCTTAATTTTCTAATTATTTGCTCATTCTGTTTACTCAGATTGGTACAATGTATTCAAAACTTACTTATTTCATTTTCATCAGATGAGAAGAAATGAAATAAGGACAAAGATAATTTGAAAGCCTTGGCTCTGTTTGCAGGTTAAAAGTTCTATCATTAAAAGGGCTACTTTGCCATTAAATGGAAGAGCTCTAATTGTACCAAATCATTTAAATTTAGCTATTTCACTCTCCTGTCAGGAGAGACTCCTTAAAAAAATTGTAATAATAAATGATAATTTTTACAATTGAAACCTATTTGTGAAAATAAACTAGGTAATTCACATATACGTTACATAATTTACTTCCATTATATACAGTACATTGTGTACTTTTGGTTCCTAGTGAGCAACCTCTTCTAAAAATCAGGCCAGTGGGCTGCTCTCCAGGCATTCCTTGGGAAGTTTTGGGGACATCTAATGCAATTAAATGTATGGCAGATTTTGATTCTTGGAGAGAATTCATTTTCTTCTTTTCTTACTGCACTGACATCCCCATAATTATATCGGGGGGGGGGGACACACCTTTCTTGACGGAAAGAATTTTTATATGAGATTAGCAGTGCGTGCCATCCTCGTTATATTTAGAGAAGTGTTGGGAGAAAACCAGAATCTGTAGATTTTTCTGAAAAATTGCTGGCAGAGATACTTTTTTCTAGATGAGATCCATTAATATCCTCCCTCTCCAGGAAAAATTACTGTAAAAATTGTTTTGAAAGTCTAAATTTATATCTACGCTAGCAAATAATGTGGCCCAGTAGTAGGAGTAGATATGTAAAACAAAACAGTTCGCATTGAGGATAGAATGATTTTTATACTTCTTTCAGGGAGGAAGAGATAACTTTGAGCAAGCTCTAGTCTTGTCCAACAAATCGTTCTTGATTTGAATTCTTTTGGTACACCCCAGGCTGGCATTTTTTGGTTTATTTCATTGAAAAGAAATCTAGGTCCTGCTCCACAAGTCCGTTCCATGACGTGAACCAAAGCAAAGTAATCAGGGGCAATTGGGAGATTAGCTTCAAAAAATGCTGATCCAAACTAAGATGCTAATGTAAACATGAAAAAAAAGGAAGTAGCTCTGTAATATACATCCCTTGTAAGTGTAACCACCTACACTTTCTCAGGCGGGGACGAGGCTAGATGATTGTGTGTTGCAGTGAAAGGCAAAGAGAAGAAAGTAATCGACTCATAATTCTCTGTTCTTCAGATGAAATCTGTATCAAAGAAATATATCCGAAGAAAATTCTAAGTAGGTTAGGCAATAATATTACACACAAGCACAGTTTTTAAAAGACAATAGTAAAATTCCAGTAAGTGTGTAAAACTCAATAGTGATGTATGCAGGTGTGAGTGTGGGTTTACTTACAGATATATATCTGATGTAAATGTAAACCTGAATAAACACAAAATGTCTACAGACTATACGTTCAGTCACTTGTCATATAGATTATAACAAAATCCACAATGAGGGCCACACACCTCATGTTCTTCTTCACTAGTATTTTTGTACATGTTCACATCCTGTTCTCAAGTATTGGCTTACAGAATTTTTAGGAAGACAGTCCAATCAGATATTTGCATGAGTTCAAATTTTGATAGAATTTGGATTCANTTTACTCCATTATATTCATCTGTTTTTCTTCATCATGCTTTTGCATAAAACAGTTTAAATCAACAGTCATCCTGCATCTAGTTAGAGAAATTATTACCTTCATTGCATTCTACAAATGAAAGAGGACTTGGTACAAAGAGAGCTACAGGCTACAGGCTGATAGGAATGACACACTAAACGATATGCCAAGCTGATTAAATAAATCCTTCTTCAAATAGAACCAGTTATACAAAAAAAGTGACAGATGTATATTTTCTGCTGGGATTTATACAACCATCTGGCCTTGTAATTTCCAGATGGAAGT
>WAAD01021860.1:15811-33903 GCA_013389945.1 Fregata magnificens | reverse complement strand
GCAATTTCTTCCATGAATTGGAAAGAAAAAAAGGAGAGAAAAAAAAAAAAATTGGACTAGAAATTACCCCTCTCCCTTCCCCAGAATTTTTTTCCTGGATTAAAACTGGATCTCTCTTCAGTCATATTTCTTCTTTCATCTATGTGCTTCTTTTGACATCTCTTACTCCTTCCTTGTTCCCTAACTCCTACCTGTTTTTACAGTTCTTCTGGTAGATTTCTTCCTTTCCTTATTTTCTGAGAGTTATAAGATATTCTGTGTGAAGCCCTTTTCTTATCCTTTCCCATGGCTTTAATTAAAGCTTCAGCATGCTCAAAAGTTCACCTAGATGCACATGGCTCCAGGGCTGTCACGCTACTTGTTCTCTAAGGCCTTGACTTCTCACGAAAGAGCATTGCTACATCGCTTCTGAACAAGGGGGCTTAATTTACCTGCTTCAACAAACATGCTATATTCTATATAATTTCGCCTGTGAAACTAAGGAACAAATATGTTTACTATAAAGTCACAATTTGCTGTACCAATAAGTAAAAGATAGCATAATGCAAGACAAAATGATCTGTTTTGATAATCTGAAATGTAACGTGAAAAAGGCACTATGTTCATAGTTTCTTTACAAAGGTTATCCAGTACATCAGCTGTATTTGTCTGTTCAGGGAAGGTGCACTACTCCTCTGCTTCCCCATGTGTTCTCATTCATGGTTTCTTATATTCTCTTTCTGAAAAGAAGAAAAAAGTTCTGGTTGGATCCTTCTCCTACTTCTACTCCAACTTTTTGGAGTAGAAATGTTGTTCATAATTGTTGTTCATAATCTGTTGTTCACATGTTTATGTGAAAGCAAATCTCCATCATGAATGCACAGTTGTATCTGACCTCTATAGGCAGTCTCTGTCTTGCAAGCTCATGACGTGGCAAATGGTAGTAGTTCTTGTCACTATTTTCATTATTAAAAGAAATATGCTGAAAATCTGTTGGACATATGAAAAGGAGGGCATGAGAGGATGAGAAGTTTTCACTGACTCCATTTCAGGACCTCTTTCTAAAACTGATTTTTTGTTTAAAAATAACCTTCAGTTTCCCCTCATTTTTTAATAACAGACTGGCTGAAAGGATATTGCTTTCCATGAACCGCCATTTCTACACTCTTTTTTTTTGAAAGAATTTAGTAGCGAGCAGGTTTGGGTTTTTTGATTTTTCTTTTTTTTCATGGTAGGTGAAATTCTCAGTCATTTATTTGAAGTATATACAAAGACTCAGTCCTGGCTGGTGGAATAATGGGCTGCCTTGGTGGAGCTGGGAGGTGGCAGCATGCCCCTTGCCACTGGGTCAGGGATGCTGTATGCACAGGGACACTTAGCAGACAGCGACAAAGGGCTGCCCTTGTGCAAGACACTGCCAAACTGCGTGCCATGAGGTAACTTGGAAATGTACATTTTTGCTTTTAATGCACCAGGATTTGATTCTTTCTTAATGAGCACAAGCCGTTACCGGTGGATTGATTCCCAAGCTGCTGAATTAATTTCTAAGTTATGACTCATGCTGAGGATGTATGTCAGAGGTTGGTATGGGAATTGTGTATAGGAGATGGCCTCCTTTGTGATCTGGAGTATTGGAACAGGTGTTTTAAAAAAAAAAAAGTTGTATTTCAACCCCAGCTACTAAGATTGTTTGGTTGGGAAGACAGGTGTTAGTCAGCTTTGCTGCTGGAATCACCTCTACTTGGAATTGTTATATTTGTTACTGCTCCTACCTTACAATCACATATTTTTGAAGTTGAATAATGTTATGTTAAGCACTTTGAGTTGTACACAGCTCAGGTTTTTAAAGCTCTCTAGGCATTTTTCTCCCTTTAAAATGTTGTCTAAGCTCCATTTGCTGAGGGATTTAAGCCCTTAAGAATCCAGGGATGCAATTTGCTCCAGGTTAGGGCAACCATCTATATAAAGAGGTGTTCTATGCATGTATGACAGGTGTTGGAGCTACTGCAGTCAACAGGCAGCTAGTCAATACTGTCAGAGTAGCTTAAAGATCAACTGAGCTCACCGTACAGCCACCTGGTGATGGCTAGCTGAAGAAACCATTTCAAAAGAAGAAAAGAGGAATGTATTGTTGTCATCTAATCTGCATATGTCGGTCTGTGTGCTTTCAGTGCACAGTAAAGGTAGTTTCAGTTACTTTAACCTTTTGGCCTTCTGTTGTGCCTGCCTCCAGATTTAAAGGAAGACCAAGCATGCCATAGTGTTCAATCATTACGTATTTCTAAGGCATTTTGGGTATGAAAAGTGCTGTAAATGTTCTTGTTCTGAGAGATGAGAACTTATTTCCTCCAAAATCCCGGTACCTCAGTGGTCTTTTTACACAGATGCATAATTCTTTTAAAAGTTTTTGTATCTCGAAAATTATAGGATTAGTTCTTAATAGTCAAAATGTTTCTAGTGAAAGTGGGGGCTTGGACACATTCAGATGCTTTTCTCAAATATATTATGGTTCAGTGTCGTGGTTTAACCCCAGCTGGCAACTAAGCCCCACACAGCCGCTCGCTCACTCCCTGCTGGTGGGATNGTCCCCTCCCAAGATCTTGCCCACCCACAGGCTAATGGTGAGGGGTGCGAATGTTGGAGAGGCAGCCTTGATGCTGTGCGAGCACTGCTCAGCAGTAGCCAAAACACTGGTGTGTTATCAACACCTTTCTAGCTACTGATACAAAGCACAGCACGATGAGGGCTGCTGTGGGGAAAATTAACTCCACCTCAGCTAGACCCAATACACCTAGCAACCAGATAACTCGGTTTGCAGGAGTCCCATTTTCATGTCTTCCTGCTCAGAGGAATTGAACCCCTGTGTTTACGTTTCTTAGATACTAATAAACCTCATGTATTTCTATTTTCTGATTAGAATTGCCTTCTGTCTAATTTTGTCTAATCTGGTTAAGGTATTCAAATATTAACTCAGTCAGTCAGTGGAAGAGTAACTCTTCAGACTGGTAGTTAGTGCAAGTACTAGATCAAGACCCTATGGTTCATTGTGCCTGCTCCAGTGATTATTTGAATTATTTATTCAAAGAGGAGCAAAAGGAGGAATATGGATAAAACAGGCTAAAGAACCCTAGATCAGAATGCCAGAATCCTTCTGTGGCAGTAAGGATTTTCTCCTAATCTGTTTTTTGACAGCAGATAGCTATGATAGGTATTTTTTCTTAATGTCTTTTCTTACCATTACACTTTTTATGATTAACATGGGAAGTTTGAATTAGTGTTTCAAAACATTTACTAGGTCACTAACATTCCTTCACATATCGTACAAACTAAAATACTAAATCTAGAGTTTGATACTCAGCAAAATAGTGCAGGTATTTACTGCTTAACATCTGCCCTTATATGTGCGAGTTCATCCTCTTCTGTATCGTGACAAAATATTTCTTACAGAGTAAATCTTATAGTGTTGAGTCCTGTTAAAGTATACTGATGATTTCTGTGAAGACGTTTACAATTGTTTTCTTTAAATTTAGCAAATGAAGTATTTATGGTAGTTCATCATTGAACTATAGCTTCAATTCCTCATGCGTTGTAAATCACCTGAACGATAGGCAACTTACTGTATATTTCACGTGAGTTTTCTCTTGCAAGATACACAGAAGTTGCTCCATTTAGAAAGAGCTGTCTCAATGTAGCTCTGCATTTTGCTCACTGCTTTTATGCTGGAATTGTTGAACCACTATATCATTGAACTTACTACAGTATTTTGTCTTACTAAAAACCAAACAGTTCCCTTTGTCCCTCTTTTGATCACAATCTGACCTATTTCTCTTGATGAGAGGAATGACCTAGTTAGGGATGTGTAATTATTTTAGATGTAATTGATCCAAGTGAGAGAAACAGTTTTTATTATTTTGAACACTAGAGGGCATGAAAGTGTGTTTCCAGAAGGAGAGAAATGCTTTGCAATTAAGTTAAAGCACTTCTGAAATCCCATCGCTTTCGTGATCTCAAAACCTATGGGAAGCTGGACCGGTTTACAGCACCACAGAATCACTCAGGTGGGAAGGCACCTCTGGAAATCCTCTAATCCAACCCCCCTGCTCAAGCAGGGTCACCTGGAGCAGGTGGTCCAAGACCATGTTGCTTGATAACTTTATGGCTTTATTTGTAGTTTCGATGTGCTCTGAACATGAAGTGGCCAAAACTATTATATTATAATATTGTGTCATTTTTTATTTCAGTCAAGGAATCCGCAGTAAATTCATTATAGAGAATTTTCTTCAGTCACCTGCAACAACAAATGGTCTAATATTATTTTTGGATCTGGTCATCTTTTAGGGTAACTTGCAATGCCAAGCATTGCCTCTTTATTTCATCCTCTTCCATAAGTGAATTCTCATTATTTATGTTAGAAACTTTATGATAGTACTTTCTATGTAAAATCTATAGAAAACTGTTCTCGTCATCTTATATTGCAATTCTTGTGTTAGGAATGGGCAATTCAATAAGTCACTAAAGCTAAAGGAATTAATTATAAATATAATTCTTTTAATTTTTAAAGACTTAAGGAGAAAATTAATGGGGATAAATATACTGAAAAATCAATTAAAACATCATATAATACTTTTTCCTACCTGCAGTATATATTATTACAGGTTTTGACTACATTAGAGGCATGTGTTAAGCAAGATTCCAGTCCTAGTTCAGGTACTGATTTCCTTTTTGGTTTAGGTTAAAACAGCTAAGTTCCCTACTTCAGCTTCCATTTTTGTTAAATGAGAAAATACTTTTTATTTCCAGATTGATAATTTGCTTTTTAATAAACTGGTGAAAAAACCAAGACAAAATAGATATTTAAAGTGATATTTAATAAGTAGTTTCACAAATGAGGTTCTCTTTGAATAAAAAATGTATAGTATGTCGGTTCAGTCAATTTAGTCAGGAAAACCTTAGCACTTCCTGGGAAGCTTGCATTTTAAATCAATGTTTATGTATTTTAGACAAGAGAGTTGATCTCCACTTTTTCTTGCAGGGAACTCTTCTGGGTTTTTTCAGTGTTTTTGTGTGCCATGTTGTCTACCATTCCACTCTACTAATTTTCAGAGGGTATATTTTTCACGGAGGCTAAAACAAAACCACAGTTTGCTAATTCTCCAGCAAGTGGGTCCTTGGCAGCCATAATGCCTTTTCTCCAATTGTTCCTTTCTTTTGAATATGACTTTGATACATAACATATATGTTCCCATTTAAGAACTTACTTATAAATATTGTCTACCATCTTTGAAAGACAGATTAACTTGCCTATCTGAGCATCGGGAGAATTGATGCATACATTTTAACTGTCACACAGACAAGCACAGCCGAGTTGCCAAAGACTTTAAGACTCAGATGTCCCAAGTCTTGCCGGCAATGTTAATTCTATCTTCTTGTGCTCAGGCATTAAACTAAGATCTTTATTTCCATCTTTACAAAAGACCACTTAATACTATACGTGATGCAAACGGGATTTCTTATATGTGTTAACAGTAAATTCAGTAAAATAAAATGTAGACTATAAAATTAGCTTGTTTCTTTTACAGTTCAGTACGGTCCAAAGCTGTCCCATTTTTGCCCTTGTCCTAAGGCAGGACTTCTCAAATTAGCTCTGATCTAAGTGGCTCTGATGCCACTTCTGTTGCAGTCAGCCTGAAGTAGAATGGGTTCTTGCCAAATAGTTCTTGAAATCCCACTAAAAACATAGGATTGGAAGCGTTCAGGGCAAGGAATGACTCTAATTCACGATTCTCTGACAGGTCTTTGAGGAATCAAGGGATTGTTTAATGTCCGTACGAACAATGGAAAGCTTTCCTAGGTAATTTGCTGAATATACGTTTTGCTTATTTGTGAAATCCTCTTTCAATGAGCCAGCTCCAAACATGAGTCAAAGGTGTCTGGTAATCGTTTACACAAGCTCTTCAATTTCATTTGTACTAAAATTAGGTTCCTCAGTAATTCTTGAGACGCCATTTGTCCTTGAAGTATATCAGCATCCTTTGAAAGAATAGATAAATAGAAGAGCTTCGATTTAAGCAATGATTTAAAAAATAATGACCACCACATATATTGGGATAGTATCTCTTTGTTTTGTAAAATAATTAATTTTAAAAAAAATACAGATCATACAATTTATTGGAAAATTATCAGGAATAAAAGCATTTCTATACCACATGTTATTTAATCTGGCTACCTTTTTAAAAACAATACTTTCAGTTGTGGCTTTTACAGAATTTTGTAGTTTATAACTCTTTAAGCTGCAGATCAGTGTGCAGTGCTTGTGTAATGGCCATAGATGAACATCTAATTCTGTACCAAAGATAACATCTGCCCTGCACAGGCTGCAGGAGTTGCCAATGAATTCAGAGAAAAACCATGCTCAGTAAAAGCTCTTTGTGCAAACTCCATAGAAAACTTGACTAGGCACATTTCAATAGCCTTAACATTCCTTCCTGGTCTAGCACTTGCCTTTCCTTCATGATTAAACCAACTTATTTCTGAACTCAGGTCTGTCCTGGCTTTCATTCTGATATTCCCTTCTTGATGCTGTCACCTATAGTAGGTAGTGTCTGTATACGTGTTTAATGAAAGAGCTATCTGTTTAGGCCAGTACATTTTTGATATCTCTCTTCTTGCTCTCCTGTATTAGTACTTTAATCTCTAGGAAAGAATTTCACACTTTTTTTATCTTACGTACATTTAGTTCTCCATGTGATTTGCTTCCAGGACAGACACGTTCGTTTTACTTTCGGAGCGAGAGCTTGCTGCTTCATTGCATGGCTTTAGTAGCAACGACCAGAGCACCAAGCTTTCTCTCACTTTAAATTAGTCACCACTATTTAAGAATAATTTCCACACAACAGATATATGAGAGGCCACATGTATTTCATGACTGATGAGAAAAAACACTTCAGGATATATTATAATCTGTGAAACTAGCACTAGCAAAAAATTGCATTACTATAAAGTTACTGAAAGAGCAAAACGCAGGTATTGTGTGATGTTTTCAGAATTTTTTGTATTTCCTGTATACAGAATCAATGTGTGAGTGAGTGTGTGCTTGTGCGTGCATGTTTATATGTCTTCCTTCTAGATAATTTTTAACGCTGTATGATTTCCACAAAATTTAATGGTTTTATAAGAATCTGGGAGATAATTGAACTGTTGGAAGTTCACAATTATAGCACAATAGATATGTAAAACACCTTAGAGCTGCTTTTTTGACAGAAGGGCTGGAGGCTATGCTGACTCTTTATTAATCACCAAAAAATTCTTTCAGGAGAGCATTCTTCTGAATGTTCCAACCTCAGGAACAGTATCAGTACTACAAACCACTTCAGAAACTGTTGTTCAAGTGAAAAGGTCTTACACAAATATTCCCATTTAGCCACCTATAAGACAGCCAGATATTTTTACAGAAACAAGGGCTGCAGAATTAAGCATTAAAGCCAACAAGGGATGATAAGTAATAATAATCTGAAAGAATTTGCAGTGGAAAGAGATAAGAGTCCTGGACAGAATCGTATTTAAGCTTAACAAAATATGCGTTTTAACAAAATGCATTAGCAAAATGCACATGCATTTTTCTTGATACTTAGTCCCCAGTCAAATAATTTGTGATTTTTTTTTCACTGAACACATTAATAGGGCCACATTAAGCTGGTATCATAAATAATATATTCAGAGTTTCTGACCTGTTAAAATAGATCAGAGTGATGGGAAGAATGAAAGACTGAAGAAAATGTACTTGCCTTTTGATGGATTAAAAGTTCAGACTTTCAGTTTATCACTCAAAGTCAGAATTAGGTGGGGTGTTATCTGCTGGGGTGACTCTTTTTTTAGGTGGAGAAGGAATACTTCAAAGTCAGGATACTTCTTTCAGGAGAAAATACCTGTGTCATGGAAGTATAACATTCTGAACAGGAATAATGTAAAAAATGCAAGTTGGAAGAAATTTTACAAAAATAAACTTCAAGTTATCTAACCACTAAATGAAACATGGAAAATAATTTTATTTAATTCTAGGTCTTATGTATTCTTAGCCTTCCAGCATAAACTTTTATTGAGGTAGCTCTATATGAAACTCTAGACACTATCATGCTACTGGGGAAAATTAAAATGCAAGTTTATCCTATATTCAAGTGGTTTACTCCTAATCCTTTTTTTGTCAGTTGTCTTTCATTCCTGTCTTAATAATGGCAAGAGAGGGGAGAAAAACCTGGAAAAATATCTTGCCTGTAATAAAACGTGCATAAATATTATTAAACTGTTTAGAATTCAGATTGTGCAAGCCATCTCTTTGAAACAGTGAGTAAATATTTGAATTTAGGTACATAATATTCAGTGGCATTTTGTTCGGAGATGTCCAACTAAACCATCAGGCAGTGTTTGAAAACAGAAGGAATAACCCTGGGGGAAGCATCTGTAAAATACTGTATACTCGAATGTAAACTGTTCTGTCCACTGTAACAACCCCAGTTTGAACTCTTTCAGGGCTTCCAGTTGTTGATAAATAAGCATTTTTTAAACAGCAAAGTTTATATATTGCTATTGTCCCAATAGTAACTGTAACATCCGTTTTCTCAAAGTACAACACTGCATACAATAGACCAACACGCAGGGGAAAGGCTTTGGGAAGGCTGCCCGGGGAAGGAGCATGACTGCAGCATGCAGGAGCCATGAAGGGAGCATGCAGGAGAGCCCTGTTGCTTTCCACAACTTACAAAGTAATAACCTCAATTGTTTTTTCTGTATCCTACATCTACCGCTGCTTCATCTATCAAAATGGGAAGCAGTGGTCCTGTCCACTTTCCCATATTGCTCAAGAGGCGGTTAGTTGAGTTGCAGCCCCTGTGCCGCCGGCGCGACGCAGTGCTGGTGTAACATCCCTCTCGCCGCCCACTCAGGACAGCGCGTGTCAAATGCAGCTGATGAAGCTGACCTAGGAGTTTGACACAGGTTGCACCTGACTGAAGAGATCAAGGCGTGAGGGGGGGGCTACTTAAAGAAGCTGTGGTAGGAGTCATAGTGTCCGGGTACAGGCTATACTTCTGTCATGTGCTCTCTTGAACAGCACGATCTGTCACGCGTCCTGATGCTGGGTCATATGATGGATTCCCATCATATGACCCAAAGCACGGAGCTGGGTTGGAGTAAAGTGGAGATGTCTGTGAACACACCATTGCGACCACTGACGAGCCTCCTGGCTGTGGTCCCCTTAAAGCTGTAATTGAGCTTTGGATACATTGAGAGGAATTTAGGGATAAAACTTGGCCCTTTGAGTTCTAAAATGCATCAGGACACGGCTGGGAAAGTGAACCAAGTCTGTAAAGATATTTATGCTTATCACCAGACCTGCTTACTACCAAGAGCTTTTACACTTACATGACTTCAACTGACCAAGAAAGGAGTCTAATTTCATGTGGGTTTGTGTGTTCATTATTAATTTAACATTTTTAATTATGAAAAATATTATTTTGCTATTCATTTATATGAACCTTTTCTAAAAAAAAGTAGCAGTAGTTTACATATCTGGGAGAACAGTAAAAGAAATGTTTCCTTAATAATTCACTCTGTAGATCCTGTAAACCTGAAGCTATCAATAATGACATACTATAGTGGTGCCACTGATCAGCTAGGAGTGGGAAGCTGATATCCCAATATCTGTCAAAAATGTAGAGCAGAAGTTGCAATCACGAAACTGCATATAATGTCAAAGATATCGCACCATAAATGTTTATTACAGTATGCATTTCTGCAAGAGGTCTGGATTATCACTGAGTGCAATGATTGATTTTACATCTTTTATATAAAACTAGGTATTTGTTTATTCACACTACTGAGCTATTTTTTTCCACAAAACACTGCCTACAAATAACAACTTAACATCAAATCATTTTATGTTCTTTGAGTGCTTCTAGAAACATTGCTTTCTTTTTGTCTGAAAGAAAAGGAAAAAAGGCAGGAAGAGCCTAGCAACTTCTCTGTAAAAGTCAAGGTGTACTACAAAGTTATTTACTCCTTCATTTCCTTGAATTTCCATAAACACTGTGATTTGTCTTGATACAGTGATCTACTGCATGCCACTATATAGTGACAATAAGTGTTTTTGATATCAAGGTCTAAATTTAGTCTTTAGTAATCTTGTAAGAAGCTTATTTCTATGACCTTATTGTGGTTGGCTGCATTAGCAGGTTTAGAGCATTAGTGAAGGAAGGGCACTAACGAGGAGGAAAGAGCTCATAATAAGCACATTTGGTCCAGTTTTCTTTATAAAAAAAGAAAAACAAATGTTGCTGCTGGATTAATCTGTTGTACAAAATCCCTTTTAGAAACAGAACGTGCAAAGGAAACATACCTGCAATATTAAGTTATTTAGCAGGCAATTATAAAAATGCAGCCTACCTTGGTTTTATTTGCCAGAAGAGAAATATGGATTTTGGCAACGCTCACATCTAATATTACCATTCTGGTATGTTTAAAGGGATCTATTAATCACTCAGATTTTAATGATTTAATGATTGTGAAGAAGACTATAGCTTATGATACCCAGAGACCACCTTACTAACCATTGCTGGAATGATCACAATTCTATTCCTGTGGAAATCAGATGCTATATTATTATAATTCAATTATATATTATATTCTTTAAACTGCTCAAAAATAATGTGACTTTTGGCCTGGAAACAGTGATTTCACCTATGAATCCTGTATATTCAAAATTTATTTCATGGTGTGAAGAGATTTATAGTCAGTTGGCCCTGTAGTGTATTTGTCAGTGTAAGAGAAGAAAAATGGTTCCTCCAAAGAGAAACATATAGCCATATTTTTATAGTTTTTCTGAAGAGTGTAGTTTCTCATAGTACCCTTTACCATGAAAATAGTACATTTCATCAGATAATTGATAGACATAATTTATCCCTGGGAATTTATTTTTCTAACTCTCTGACCTTTTCCAGTGGAGCCCTCAGTAACCCTAAATTTTCATTTTTAACCTTGCTCTGGGTGAATACTCAATTTCTCATCCATCACCTTTCTTATGAATAAAAATATCTGGGTTAGATTTCTTTCAAAGATCACCCGAATTAGAGAATCCTCTGCTTACCAGTGCTGGGAGATCATAGTCACATTCAGAGTTGGTAGAGGAAATAATGGTGGCCTCGCTGCCGTGACCTCGATGTCAGATTTGAATTGTAGGCTGTTTGCCTTCAACACTGCTAGTGGTAGGCTGAAACAATTGCATGCAAGAGTTGAGGCTTCAATTTAAAATAAAAATAAAAATAAAGCAAAAAAAAAAACCAAACCAGCAAAACAAACAACAAAAAGACACCGCACCAGAATGACCCCAGCTAGCAGGGAACTGAGTTCAGTTCTCAAAGTCACTGGCAGTAATTCAGTACGGGGTGTGATGTCTTTGAGAAAAGCTGCCAAGAGGCCTGAAAATTATCTACCAGTCTGAGACGTACTTTCTTAGAGTGGCTGATCTCTTGTAGATGATTAAGCCCTTTCAGAAAAGCTACTTAATGTTATAAATTGATCCTCTTTAGAAACTGTGAGGAAGGAAGACACACTTGAAGAGAGTTAAGAATTAAACAAAGAGGCAATTGAGGGGTTTGCGGGCATGTTTTCAGTAGCAGTTTTATTCCTTGGTTACTAGCTCACTACTGTGCCGTGGGGAGACACATTGGGGGACATAATGGATTTTGGTTTGAGGTTCTTTTTGGGGATTTGGGGTTTTTTTCTGCATACTTCTTAGCTGTCTGATGCCAGCTGAAACAGATTGTTCAAATATAATCCATATTTAAAATACTTTCAACAGACTGTTAAGAGCTTGAAGGCCTTTGTCTGGGCAGCAGTGAATAATCAGAGCATTGGCTATTTCTGGTCTGCCTTAGTTCTACGGTTCTGTGCTCTTTAGTGGTTGCTATAACTATCCAAGGGTTTGCCATAAGAGTTCTCACTTGAACAATGTGATAAGAGCCCTGAATATAGGAAACGTTCATGCAAAGGGCAAGTCTCATGCAGCAGGAAATCCCAGTTATCCCTTCTAGCCTGTGCTCTCAGCCAGCCACATCTCTGCCAAAGCATACCGTAGCAAAAGGACGTTCCCTTACACAGTTATAAGTACTTCATGATTAGTGCGGGGCACCTCCAGCACAACTGTCCTGCTTCCCCTCAGGGATATATTTTTTAGACGATTTTAGAATTAAGTTTGCCAATGGCCTTTCTGTGGGATCCTTTTGGAGCCTATATCCCTCGTCCATCTCCAAGAAATAAGATGAGATTTCGCTTTTTGAAGTCCTACAGGTATCTCTTCTAGTGGCTTGTGGTGTAATTGACAGTGATAATAGTTGCAACTGTGTCTCTTCTTTATTATTCTATAGGATTATAGTATATACAAATTTGGAAATATCTTGTATTACTTGTGACTCACTTGAGCTCCTAAAAGGCTTTGCTGAACATCTGTATCAGGAAAATAGTAATTGTTTCTGTGTGATTGCAAAATATTATGAATAAAAGACCATGCGGGTTTATGAAACTGCACTTTTCAAGCAAATAATAATTTTGAATTTTTTTTGCACTCCAAGGCAGGGAAAAAGTAGATTAACATTTGTGTCAGTGTTCTTATAAAAATATTAATTCTAAATATTATCAGTACTTATTATAAGTAAACGTATGGAGTTATAAATATGACACACTGATACAGCATACCAAATCTGAATTAATATTTATAGTTGAGGGGCTTTTGCATAACCAGAAAAACATGTTTGTTAAATATCTTTTTGTTCAACATTTTAAAAGTAAGTATAACCAATGAGAAAAACACGCAGATTCTATTTTTTCCTTAGCTGTTATTTAAAAATAGCAATAGCAAAGTATGCTGTCCATTATCTATCATACTGCTTTTTGCAATTGAACCAATACTTGTTTTCCAGCTTCCTTGTTTTCATCTATAATAGATGCAATATACATTTTCAAGTATAAAATTCTTAAGATCCTCCTGTTTGTATGTAATGCATTGAAGAACTTACTACATATCACCTTAATGATAACTTTTTAATATTAATGGGTGCAACAGTCACATTTATTTGCATATGTGTACAATATCAAATGCCCAAGAAGCTAAATGCTTTATGTAAGATTACCAATAGCAAACACTGTCTATGTGAATACTGTAAAAAAGGCAGGCTAGGTACAGTTCATTTTCTCTGTGTTTTGTTTTGCAAAAGCTAGGTTGTTCATACAGAGGGAGCTGGTTTTATGACAAAAATAATAATAACAGATAAAAGGATTTTAATAGAGAATAAAAAGATGGTATCTATAATAGTTTCTAAAAGATCAAAACTAAATCATATCATTCAGTTGAGATTTCCTTAAGGCAATCTTCTTATCATGAATTTTTTTGGTTAAAGAAAGCTACTCACGTTTCTTTTACAAACATATCAATGTTTCAGAAGCAAAAATAAAAATATTTCAAGTAGCATGTTAATATAGCATCTGATTATTTTGATGGTTAACTTATGTAAATATAGCACATTGTCTAGTTTTTCAATCTAATAAAGTGAAAATAGTCTTAAAAGTTGTTAATAAAAATAAAAAGCAAGGAACTCTTACCTAAAGTCCAGAGGTGTGAATGAATTTTGTCTTACCATAGAGAAAGTGTTATATGTTTGTTTTTCAGGAGCTTTAAAGAATTATGAGGTTGAAGATAATTTTTTAAAAAATGGATCATAGTTGTATTATTAAATGTCAGCCATTTTTGTTGTTACTATTTAATATAACCATAAGTTTTGACTGAGAAGAGGATTAAAAATCCTTAATATACATATTGCCATGTCACTGCCATGGCTGCATTCACACTGTAGGTTGTATTTAGAAATCTACTACAAAATTTTACAGTACCCGGTGCCTATGTAATTTAATAACCTTGTTTATGTCAACTGACAGTTCTGCTCACGTCACTCAACTATCTGATGTCAAGGGGCTTTGGTTTCTAAAACTGAATACCTGATAGTACTGTCCAGGCTTTCCATGATGAACATTGTTTAGCACTCCATGCTGTTGTACTTCATAATCTTAATTTAAATTGTGAAGTTGGCCATGATTTTAAAATTTCTTTTGCTACATTTGGGGCAAAAACATAGTGTTTCTTCTGTGGAATACTTAGAATCTATTGATTAAATGGACCATTATGTTTTAACTTACATATTTCATTTTTGGGACATTCTGTGATACATTGATGCCCCCTTATAATCAAACAGTGATTTGAGTTTCTTTGCTGATCAGCAAATGCTGGGGTTTGCATCTTTCGGAAGGTGGTGGAAGAGCCAGGCTAATGCAAGTTTTCCCAGAGTAGGAAAAAAATATGCCTTGAGACAATGCAATTTTTCTAGGAAGAGCTGGAATGCAATGCAGTCACTTAGAGCTCCTTGTCCTCTGCCCTTCCCATCAAATAAACCATAGTGTAAAGCCTCAGCAAATTCTGCTGAACAAAAACAGGAAAGCAGACCAAAAAAACTGGTAGAGATTCACTTATGATTCACTATACACCAGAAGTGCAAGTATTCACAGCATTAGATGAAGAGCCAAGGCCAGGAGTGGGTACTTCACAGATGAGGAGACTCAGGAGGCCACCAAATGATTTCACAATTTCAGTATATTTTTGCAGGCTGGAGAAGGAGGAGGGTTGTTTAGTTTTGTAGGGAAGTGTGCCCATCCTGCTCTCTGGCAGATGAACATTGCTCTAGTCCAGTACAAACAAAATATTTGTAAATCTTCATTATGTTTCTAGAACTCACAAACAAGCTTACCTCTTTTCCTTTTTTTCCTTTTTTTTTCTTGCCTTTTTCCCCTTTCTTTTTAAAGCCTTGAGTCTCTCTAAACTGAAACACACCTCATTTCCTGAAATGCAGACAGGAATCGTGTTTCCTGCTGCATTTGGCTTTGCTAGATGTGACTGTAAAAACTGAGTCCCAATAGTAGCACAGTTATGCTTTAGAGCCTCCCAAGACCTCTGAAGAATGGATAGAGACAGAAGCCTTCTTCATGACCTCTAAATCCTATCACACATGGATGACAAAGAACTAAAACACCTATCAAAATTTCCTGCATATAACCAAGATGTATGAATAAGAATATGTTATATGACACTCAATCCTGCTAGATGCTAAACACTTACATCTCATGACATCACTGACTTAACGACAGGTCCTCAGGACCACTTAGAAGATTATCCAGAGGCAGCAGGATCTGCCCTGATTGTCTGGCTGGTCATGAAGTCTTTCACAAGGAAGGATTTGTGAATAACTCAGAGTTAAAATCTGCTGATGAGTAAAACCTGTTTGTGGAGACAATTTTGTAGAGATTGTAAGCTCCAAAGTAAAATGGGTGTCATGGAGAAATGGCACTGATGATAGTATGCATTAAATTGAATAATCAAAGAATTAATAAGTTTGTTGAATTATTGCAGTGTCACAACTACATCTTAGTTTGGTTAGCTATGAAGTACACTTCCTGAGACAGTAATCATGAAACTTATATCTTCATATGGAAAAGAAAGAAAGATTCTTTGTTGGTTTATGTGAGCTTCTTTTGTTCCTTCCTCTGCTTTCTTTCTGTTTTTCTTCTTTGGCTGCCATCTGGCGTATTTCCCTGGACTGGAGGAATGGTCATGTGGCTGAAGCTACTGCCAAGACCGCTTCTGCAGCCAGCTGCTTGTGGCAGTCGTACGTAAGGAGGCAGATTCCCTCCTGCCAGATAATTGTACTCCAAGCCACTAAACTCTCGGGAGCTGGGCTGGAAAGTGGAATCTCTCTCTCAAACAGCAATTTTCAGGAATCCCTTCTCCAACGGGATTTCTTAATGATGTCAGAGCTTTCTTAGTGAGCAGAGTGTAATATTATAACTTTTTTGTTATTATAAGCCTTGTAATGAAATGGGAATAGAAACTAGATTAAAGTTTATTATTTTATTTATTAGGGATTAGAGTCTCTGCACACCGGAACTAGTTTAATTCTTTTTTGACTAGTCATTCAACATTGTCTGGGAAATAAAATATTTGAATACATAAATTTGAACTTTTCTAGTGAACATGATGAGTCACACAGCCGTGTCACCATTGAGTGACACCATGAGACCATTTGAGTCTCACTCAGACTTACGTTAGACAAATCTGCATGCCAAAATATCGTCATACCCAATTCATATATTTGGTTATGTTAATCTGAAGTCTTGGCAGAAGTGGCAAAATAGCAAGGCATGTTGCTAATCAGGTTAAGTAGCAGTAGGAAAGCAGGTGCAAGTGAATCATACTTGACTCTTGGTGTTGCTGCAGACTTACATCCTTGACAAAACTGCCTAGAGATCCCCGATAGTGACTAAATATAAAGAGTCTCTACACCATTTCCTAAAACCTCAGAGAGTCGAGTCCCAGTCCATAGGTCCCCAACAGCAGGAAAAAAATCAGAAGACAAGTAACATGTTCAAAAGTTTCAGCTTTTGTTTAAATTTCTCAGATGTAGTTGATCCTCACACAGACAGGTTGAGTGAGTCTATCACAGTGGGACAGGTTGAGTCTGTCAATGTTTCTTATTGCTGCTTTGGACTAGCGTTACCTGAGTGCGTATTCTGTGGGATTTTGTTGTTCTTGCTACTGCCCTGGAAGTGATTTAGTTAGTGTGAAATAAACAGAAAACTGAAGTATATCTATAGATATTTTATCAACAATTTTTTTCCAATTTATGCTTAAGTAAGTTCTAACAGCCTAGACTGATGCTGAGCCAGAACCTGTATGAATAACCATCAAGAAATGTTCTTTTATACACAGTGAAGTGAATTATGATGACTAGTGTTGCTATGGTTTACAGTAAATAAATGGCTGGGCTCTGCTGTTTGTAGCTGAAACAATCCCCATACAAAGCTGGCCTTCCAGATTAGGCTGGGAGCAGACATTAGAATCCCTTGGAATGCAGAAAAAGATTACACCAACCATAAACACCAGGAAATACTCAGTTTGATTTACAAATTTTAGATGTCTATGGATATTTATGTTAATGTCAGGACTATCTGACTTGCAATTCCCTGATGTATAACAAATTCTAGGAGCACTATAAATAGAACTATCATTCAATCTGATACCAAATACAGCTGGAACAAGCTGACACTAGTTCAGCATGTACCATGCCAAAATGTTGTAATTGATTTCTAGATACTGCATTAAACAAGAAGAAAAGTGGTATGGGGGTAACCTAAAAATTTTTATTTTATGACACTGTAGAATATATTTATGTCCATTGTGGATCTCAATAGATATCTCTTTTTTTTTTTTTTTTTTTTTTTTTTNGAGTCTATCACAGTGGGACAGGTTGAGTCTGTCAATGTTTCTTATTGCTGCTTTGGACTAGCGTTACCTGAGTGCGTATTCTGTGGGATTTTGTTGTTCTTGCTACTGCCCTGGAAGTGATTTAGTTAGTGTGAAATAAACAGAAAACTGAAGTATATCTATAGATATTTTATCAACAATTTTTTTCCAATTTATGCTTAAGTAAGTTCTAACAGCCTAGACTGATGCTGAGCCAGAACCTGTATGAATAACCATCAAGAAATGTTCTTTTATACACAGTGAAGTGAATTATGATGACTAGTGTTGCTATGGTTTACAGTAAATAAATGGCTGGGCTCTGCTGTTTGTAGCTGAAACAATCCCCATACAAAGCTGGCCTTCCAGATTAGGCTGGGAGCAGACATTAGAATCCCTTGGANTTTTTTTTTTTTTCCAAAAGAAATTGAAAAACTGGAATTTCTCATTGGAACTAGTAAATAGAGTTTATTTCTGAGCCCCAGAAACCACTAAGATCTACAGGTCATTTCATGTTTCAGTTGTGTCTATGAAAGCCATATGTGAGTGTGAATTGAAACCTTCTGCAATATGCTAAAAAGTAATTTAAGTCTCTAATGTGCCTTTCTTCATGAGGCAAAAAAAGAAAAAAGGAAGGGTCTGGCACACACACCGGTCTGGGCCCCAACCATAGGGGCATTGTTATATTTCATCACAGGGGTGGTCCATGCCAGCTAATCCAGCT
>WAAD01021860.1:802-11576 GCA_013389945.1 Fregata magnificens | reverse complement strand
AATTATGCCTTGGAGAATCACTAGAGTTTGTTTAAAAAGTCTTTTTTTTGTCCTCAAGTGGTTAAATCTAAAAGGATTTCCCAAAACCAGAAAAGCTAGGAGCTTTCTTAAGATGCAGTTTGAGATTTTCATCTAATAGCTGGACTCTAGGAGCTTTAAGAAAGATACCTTAGTCCGTGAGGCTGGAAGTAACATTTCAGAGGTTGGCAGGGCATGACAATGTGACTTTGACTGTCACACTCTGAAAACTTTATTTATCTAAAATTCTACTTTTCACAGCACAGAAGGTGGAAGTGTGACCAAGGCTGCTCCTCACAATGCCCTACTCTTTCTTCTGGAGTTCAAAGTGGAAAGTTATGTGTTAGTTATAAGGGATTCACCCAGGCAGCTATTAGCATGCAAAACTCACCAGCCTCTTCTTCCCTGATATTCTTTGAAGATGTAGATTTCCCAGCTGTATAATGGGACTGTTTTAAGATGTAAAGAAAGCAGCAGACAATCCTGGAAAAGCTGTGCTCACTCCACTGAGAGAGAGATTTGCTAAATTTACACTCTCTTCACCCTTTCAAAGGAACAGTTGATCTTTGACCAAGAAGATATTTCATAAGTTGGACCATTCATTTTGAATAAATCTGTCATTTTGATTATAGTTTATAACAGCTAAGATAAGTTTAAATGAAGGAGGATAAAAAGCAGTCAGAGAATGTCAGTGAAAATTATTTATTACAGTGCAGAACTGTCTGATGGAGCTGCAGTTTGCCAGCTTCTTAACTTTGATAAAGAGAAAGAAATCGATGTTATTAGCAATTTATTGTAAATATTATCTCATATGATACTTGTAAATGCTTTAGGTAACATTTCTTTTTGGTACAATATATTTTTTTGTTCTTGGAACATTTAATTCACCATTAAATGTCATGCACTCCGTTACTATAAAAGGATAAGAGTAAAACTGCTTCCAAGTACACACTGTTTCAGTAAGACATGAGCTTGTTTGTGCCAGCTCTTTGGGTTTACAGACGAAGTCACTTCCCTCAAAATAGCTGCTTTAGGAGTTATGGTAATAATGTAAAGCAGTTTGTGGTAACAATGTAAAGCATTCTTAGGCATCTGCATTTGAAGTCCTACAGCTCTTATCCTAACTTTGGTGCAGCATCACCATTTTTGCATTTATACTGGATAGGTTAGGAAAGTGAAGTATGAGTATACTGTTACAAAGACATTATGGCTCTACATAGTTAAGGAAAGGGATTTTTTTCTTCAATAGATTTTACATCTGTAGTTTAGGAACATTTTTATATTCAACATTTTTATGTATAACCTAAATAATTGTTTTTCATTATAATTGTTATCTATGCCTATTCCTTAATTGAAGTCATTGCAGAATTTCTGCCATGGTTTTGGAATTTATTTCTGGCTAACAAATTGCTTGCTTTAGTTACCTTCCTTCTGTTTGTTGTGTCACTAAGTATACATAATAGCACTACGATTTGATTTACCATTCATAGAGTAACACTTTGTTCATAGCACATTTATGGAAAAATCTTTTATTTTCATACTTTGCGGGAAGATAAAGAAAATATTGTCTTTATTTTGTGTATTTCTAATAATCTAGTGACTTGCTTAGGCTTTGTTGATATCTCTTTAAGTTAAAATTCAACACAGTCTGATATTATTTTTCATCTACAAATGTTGGGTTGCACAGTAGCACTGTAACACCTGTAGACCGAGAGCTGCAAATTAAGAAATGGGTAACTGCAGAAAATTCAGAGGAGTCACAGAATTAACTTTTACAGCTTTAATACGCAGCTTTGATTTGGCTACATGACAGAAAAATATGGGGCAGAGTGGAAAGGAGAGAAGAAAGAACTGTTAGGGGGAGAAAAGCATGCGATGAAAGAGGCGGTGTACTACAGTGACATACGACCACTGTCTAAGCAATCATTAGCAAAAGCTGCGTCATACTCCTGCAGCTCAGTTCT
Source organism: Fregata magnificens (assembly GCA_013389945.1). Lineage (NCBI taxonomy): Eukaryota > Metazoa > Chordata > Aves > Suliformes > Fregatidae > Fregata > Fregata magnificens. The sequence continues at coordinate 9,594 of WAAD01021860.1, read as the reverse complement.
TTTATTTCTCTCTTTTGCAGGGCTGAAATGGTTTCCCAGCTGCCCAGAGCCTTTTGATCTGTAATACCTGTCTTTAGCAAAACAATATTTGCAGCTCTTTAGGAACAGGAGTTCCTGGAGGTGACAGTCTATCCCACTGAGTTACCTTCATGGATACACCTTACTGAGTTCAAGAGATCAAGATATACATTCCCCTTCCCTGAATATAAATTAACCTATTAGAATTATTTATATAATAAATAACCAGTAATTTGTGTAAAGGCCAGGCATAGGTCAGAGCCATCCCAAGTTGCTAGTAACAAGCAGCACCTTGATTAGAGTCATTCAACAGTTTCATTGCAGTTTTCAAGACAAAATTTTATGGAAAATCCCTAGCTGTTTTGTAGACAAACATGGCAGGCCAGTGGTGCTGCCATGCAGAAAGTTCCTCTTCTGGGCCTCAGACGGTATTAATAAAATTTTTATATTGTTGTTTATTGGCTCTATATCTCTCAGAATGTCATTTATAATATGTGTCATGTTTTCCACTTTAGGGAAAAAAGGTTACTTTTTGAGTGTTATACCTGCCAAGGGAAGAGCAACATATTCTGTTGCTCCAGTGTAGCTGCTGAAGCTTATCAAAAGGGCTTATGTTAAAAAAAGCTGAAGTGGGATNCTTCAGCTTATTTATTAAAAAGCTGAAGTGGGATAACTTTGAATGTGGTGCTCTCATGCATATTCAGATTTAAACCACAGATTCATGTCTACACCACAGATGAAGATTACTGAAGTTCTATCCATTCCATGTATCTGTGGATAAATCACTGGAGGAGAGAAAGACTCAAGTTATTAATTTTGTTTTAAATACTGCGTATTGCAAGAGATAAAAGGTCAAATGAGCTTCATATTCAAACTAAAACTAGACCAAAACCAGGATATGTAAAGGGTGAAAGGATGACTGTATTGTAGGACAGGCCTTAAGGTTGTTTAGAAAAGTGATTTAACTATTCTGCTGTTCAATGGCTTTTTTTCATTAAGATTTCAGTTGCTGATAAGAGTTGAAGAGAACTTTGTGTCAGGGAAATAATCCATGTTTTTCTAAAGCTCCAATGCATTTTTTTCTTATTCTTTTCTCTAATGCTCCATTAACCCCCTCTCCATCTTAGTATACTGAGCTGAGGGAGGCCTATTTTAAATGGCATTCTCAGAAAACAAAACAAAACAAAACCAGAAGGATTTGACCAAGCTATAAAGGCTAAATTCTTAGGCCCACAAGGAGAGTTTTAATGTTTTCACATGTTAAGAAGGCCAACGCATCTCCAAAGCCACAACAATCAGTAGTATCTTTCACAACAGAAATATCAAAATCCATAGATCCTACATCTGCTCCTCCTTACTGTAATATACTGTATCCCATGCACTGGATGTCATCATAGAAACTGTGGGAGTCAAAATACACAAGTTCTGCAATCTACAATCATCTTTCCAAAGCAATGGAGGAAGGTCAGAAACAACAGCAGCCATGTTTCTGACACTGAGCCATCCCTCAGTGTGACACACAAAGGACACCTAGCAATATCTTCAAAAGGCAAGCCCGGGAATTAAAAGTTGTCATTTTACTGGACACTAAAATTAATAGAATCCGCAGAGACACTGTTTGTTTCAATCTTATCTTTTCCCCATCCTCCCACTGGCCACCTTCTATTCTATAGATGCTGTTTCTCTCTTTTTGCTCTCTGTGGATCTGCTATTCGTTCCCTTTCCATCATCCCTTTCTTCTTCACAGGTACTGCATTTTTTTTCCTCTAGGTCTAATTAATGAACAGAATTAGATTAAACTAAGAACACATTTGGTTCCAATTTATGTCAGTCTTTTGTTTACTGCTTCTTAGACCTAGATGAAAGGATTGTGTAAGCAAACTTTGCTGCCTTTTTCTAGTACTGTCAACTCTGTGAAAGACATCTGCAAATCCTACTTCTCTAGAAACATCTTGCATTGATTATGAACTTACAAGATTAACACATTTAAACTCTGGTTTTTTGGTACTACAGATTTCATTGTCAGTATCTACATTTTTGAAAACTTGGGTTCAGATCCTAGGAGAATACTCTCAGATCTTGTCCTGTTTCATTTCAAAAACCAAAACAATCCTTCTCTGACATCCTTGTTCTTTTAGAAGTTAAGAGCAGACATTGTTTTGGTACAAATAGCTGCTGGCTCACATTTTGGAAATACATGGTCATCCCTAACAAGATTGTGAATGAGTAGACCTGAAGGTACTTGGTGTGTTCCTGAGAACTCCAGAGAGTTCCTGCTCTGTCAGGCAAGGCAACCACAGATGTTACTACTTCGTTCGCTGAGACTGTGCATGCAGGGGGTCCTGTATTAAAAAAATATGCATATCCTCAGACAAGAGGACATGAATCCTTTTTGAACTGCAAAGCTGAGGACTGCAATCATAATTTTACCAGCTGTGGCTTTTAAATGGGTTTCTACTTTGCTTGAGTAAAATAATGTTTTTCTGTTTCTAGGTTATTCTCTTTCTCTAGATAGTTGAAAATTTATTGAAGATTAGAAAGATTCTGGAGTCTTTATTTTCCTTAGGTGCCTTTCTGAGAAAGAATAGTGGCAGAATTAGTGGTTGTTATAATCTCCTTCTGCGTAAGCCTTTTCAAAAGAAAGATTTCTGCCCGGAGCTTTCTCTAAAATGATGACTTTCTGAACCATCTGGCCAAGGGTCATAAAGCAAGTAATCAGTAGAGGGCTTAAGTGGGGAAACTTCTGCTAGAAGGAAAAAGAGTGCAGACACAAACCATGTGTTAGGAGAACTTCCAATGCAAAATTTGGAGGACTTTCTTTGGACAAGAAAGATTGGGATAACTAAGCTTCAAATGTTCATAAAAGTATTAAATTCATTAACACTGTTAAATACAATTTAAAATAAACATTGAAGAAGTCATAGTTTTTCAACTGCAATCAGGACAATATGTATTAGATTGAGAACTTACTCAAACTACTAGCTCATCCTTATCTTTGCACGAATGGCATCCTAACTGAGAAATGTTTTCTATGCCAAGACCTTTTTTCAGTTGTAAAAGGCGAAAGTGAATCATTTATTTGTGTTCTTGTCCAAAATAACAAAACACGATGGAGAGAAACAAAAGGGCAAAAAAACCTCAGCCAGTTTTTCTGTTCTTAAATGTCACCTTATCTGGGTGTTGATCAACAGGACATGACTTTGCAGGACTGCGTTTATTTAAGCATATAGAAGTTGCTTAAACAGAAAAAATAAATTTCAATATGAAGTTTTATAACTTCATATTCCGGAGACAAAAATGTGCCTCTTGCTGTGATTTGTAAAACCACCAGTGTATTTTGAATGGTAGCTCAAGTTAAATAATAGTTATGAAATACGTGCCTATGAGCATGGAACATTTTAAAAGGTATGATTACAGCCAACATTTAATGTCAGTAGTAGTCTTTAACAATGTTTACAATATCAAATATAACATAGTTTCCTGAATTGTTAGAATTGTGTATGAATATCAAAGAAAAAACTTTACTATTGAAATATTTGTAGATCTAAATCTTTCTGAAATTTTCTGTAAATGAATCAATTATTTTCATGTAAATTTTCACATATTCTTAGAGAAGTTTCTTTTTTTTGTAGTACCTTCATAGGTAATTTAAGGTGGGAATTAAAAGAGAATAAGAATTCAGAATGGTGTTTGCAACCCAGTATGTTTTATTTTTTAACCTTCCCTTGGACATGTAAAAGAAACCAAACAAACTGCCTTTCAAAGTTACATGTAAAATGCTGACAGTAGAGTGAAAATGCTGACTCTAGTTTTTCTAGGTTTCATGCAAACACACTGAAATACAGCCCAGGTGGTCTCTAAAGCAACCAATAGTGAGCACATTCTATTGTACATGCAGCTTAAATTAAGTAGTTTCAAATAAAAACTGCTGCAGTTTAGATTTAGTTGTACTGTAAAGTTCTATAAAATCACTAAATATACTTTTCCAATACAGCATACTATAAATCTCTATTGGCACAAGGACATTATTTGTACAAAGCAAACCGCCAAACACAATTTAATGTGTACTCTAATTTTAGACTGTATCTGTGACCAGTTTCAACATAGACTTAAAAGAATTTTAAATTAATTTAGTCATTGCATAACCATTTCTTAATTTCTTGAATATTCTCCAGTTTCAGGCATGTGCAAAACAGATTCAAGGTGTGGTATAGACACACTCTTCCAAGGAGCTCATGATTTTTGTGAGAAATACGACACAATAGTAAAAAGGCAACTTGAATAACTGTGTTTGGAGAAGAGGTCGTCACTACAAAATGTAGACAATGAGACCCTGAGTCTACTGAAGTAGCAAAATTTCTGTGACCACAGCAAGCCTAGGTTTTACTCCAGCTTATACAAAATAGAAGTCCAAGTTTTTGTTCTCTAGCCATTGTCAGATATGACCATTCTCTGGCCATTCTAGGAAGAGCATGTTTAGAGGAGAAATTTAAAAGAGAAGGTTGAGAGGAGTGTGGCCAGCAGGTCGAGGGAGGTTATCCTCCCCCTCTACTCCGCCCTGGTGAGGCCACATCTGGAGTACTGTGTCCAGTTCTGGGCTCTCCAGTTCAAGAAGGACAGGGAACTGCTGGAGCAAGTCCAGCGGAGAGCCACAAAGATGATCAGGGGACTGGAGCACCTCTCTTATGAGGAAAGGCTGACAGACCTGGTTTTGTTCAGCCTGGAGAAGAGAAGACTGAGGTGGGATCTTGTTACTGCTTACAAATATCTGAAGGGTGGGTGTCAAGAGGATGGGGCCAGATTCTTCTCAGTGGTGCCCAACGACAGGACAAGGGGCAATGGGCACAAGTTAGAACACAGGAAGTTCCAGCTGAACATGAGAAAAAACTTCTTTACTGTGAGGGTGACAGAGCACTGGAACAGGCTGCCCAGAGAGGCTGTGGAATCTTCTTCTCTGGAGATATTCAAAACCTGCCTGGCTGCAGTCCTGTGTACCCTGCTCTAGGTGTACCTGCTCAAGCAGGGGGGTTGGACAAGATGATCTCCAGAGGTCCCTTCCAACTCCAACCATTCTGCGATTCTGTGATTCTGTGATTCTGTGAAATTTGATGGGGTCTTTTTCCCTCCACGCAGGGTCTGCACGAAAACCACAAAATGCTTGTGAAAGAAGCAAAAAATTGGTGACTGAAGCAGTCTTTATTATCAGACTAAAGTCAACTGTTTGACAAACTAATAGATACAGTGGAGACAAAAATGTCTTAGAGAAAAGAGAATGGAATGTATGTAGAAAATATAAATTTCATACAAGAAGGGGCTGTACATAGGGACATACAAATGGAATTATACTGGTGAAGTAGTGAGCCAGAAAGACGTGGCAGACTTTTTGCCTAGGAGGTGGTGATACCTGCCAAGTCCAGTAGGGAATAAAGGTCTGATGATGTTTTGGGACTCTGTAGAGAATAATTCTTACAAATATTATCCAAGTGGAAGCAATGACACTCAGCTATAGAATGGTGGGCTTAGCCAAAATGAAGGGTCAAGGGTGAAAACATTTTAGCATAGCATGAATAAGTGAAAGTGCTATCCATGTGACAGAAAAACCTATGAGATAATGCTTATTTAAGTCTCAGTTTTAACATTTTGCTTGTATGGGAATATCAGAAAATGGTATGAGAAGCATGGCTATGTAAAGTGAGGTAAGAATTTAATACAGAAGGCTACATAATGGCTCCTCAACATAAACCTGGTGTTTAAAACTATTTAAAAACAGATGTAAGATAATGGATAAGAAAGAAGATGTCAAAAACAGAGGGCTATGGAATTAGCTGCAAAGGAGATGCTAGGTAAAACTGAGAGAAGAAAACACGATTTCAGTCAGGCAGCAGAGTTGAAATACGAGAAGAGAGTCAGGGAGTAGTTTCTGGCTTCAAAATCTGTCAGAGCTCAAGGAGAATCAAAATAAGATTTGGCCAGGAGGAGGTCATTTGAAGCATTGATTGATATAAGAGCAAATTAAATACTGAAAATCTGTGAGGTTTAGACCAACACACTTACAGCTATTTAGATGACAAAACTCATAATTGACGTAACATTTTTTGAATTTTGTACTTTACAACTGAGACATAATTTATTTTATAGCGGGTAACAGTCACGACCATGTAGCTCTTCGTATGAAGAATGCGTAAATCTAACCTTTCTAAAAAGCAATCATGACAATGGTTATGTTATTTGAAAAAGCATATTCCTCTAAAGAAAAATTTATTTAGAGGAAAAGTTACTTTCAATGAATTGTTTGATTTATAAAAGAGTGGAGGAAAAGTTTCATATTTCTTCAAAGACGTTACAATTTAATATTTAGGTTTTATTGTGTTTGAGAAAGTAAAACTTTAAAAAGATATCACGTTGAGAGGTGCCTGGTTATCTGCATTATTTTAGAGATACTCTTTTGTAAGAAAAGGAATGGGTTAAGTCCAGGCCCCTTAATCAGTTTGAACTGCTCTTCATCATCATTGAAAATTATCTGTAGTACATCAGTAATGGACTTGCAGACATGTCAATCACAGAAGGGAAATGAACAGGTAGGACTTCCCATTACAACTGTATATTGATGATTTTTTGGGGTTTTTTTTAGGAAACATGATGTTGTAAGGTTGATGAACACCCTGTATTTAAAAAAACCTACTACATCAAGAAAGAGAAAGACTTAGTGCCTTTCCTCTTTTTTTAATTAAAGATTCTTTCTTCTGCATTTAACACAGCAGCAGATATCTAGAAGGAAGTTAGCTGGATTGGATTCAATGGTTAAAAATAGAGATAGCTTTGCTAATCAAGTACTGAAGGAGAGCATCAAGAAAAGAGAAAAGATTGATTCGCCATATTAGAAGGCTATCATTAGACTATGTGAAAGGAAGACACTAGTTAAGTATCAAGTAAAACTTTGCTAGTTTCAGAATTGGTGTCCTACATATAAATATGCCTCTATGGAAACCCATATAATATGCTAGGCTATGATATATTTTCAGGAATTTGATTACACACAAAGTATCTGTTTTACTCACAGAAGGGCAAAGAGGAAAGATGCGCATTGTCCATGTCCAATGTGGCACCGCATTGGCAATACTGAAATGCTTCCATCTAATTTATGCAATTTATACAACCACAACAACATGAAGTTTCTGGCTATTGTCATCTCTGGTGGTATTTAACAGTTAGTGTAGCTGTCAGTTTCTTTGAGATTTATTCTGCAACATGCTTTTCTTACTCCTGGTACATTGTCTAATAAGGCAAAACTCAAACACATAAAAATGAAATAAAGAGTTCAGATAGAACTAATAAATTAGCCCTAAATTGGAGAGAAATTTAGAATCAGTGAACATGAGAACACACTGTATCTCTCCTTCCAGATGTCTGGATATTCAGGAGAAGTCAGTCTTACCTAAGTTTTAAGTGGTAGGCATAGCTGATGTACTGTATATATATATTGCTTTTGATCACTTTACCTTTAACCCCCTCTGGGGAGGAAGGGGTGAGATGTCAGAGGTGTAGCTTTTTTGAACCATGATAGTTACTACATTAGTTATGGACTGGGGAGGTGATGTCTTGACATTTTTTATCTCTCATGTGATCCAAATACGATGTGAGGCCAAATATGAAAATATTTTGAAATTTACATTTCTATAAAAGTAAAATTTTTAATCCTATCTACATTCAGTTCAACTGCTACAAGTAAGAGAGTGACGAGGAAAAAAAGAAGTCATGTTATAGAAGCTTGTAGTTTTTAGGCTGGTATCATAGGATTTATCAAGTACATCTTGAATCGCCCAAAATCTAGGTTTCTTATGTAAAATAGGCAGGCAGCTATAGTCCACAGAAAGATAGGCAGACAGCTGTGAGGAGCAGTTCTCTCTGTCTTAAAATAGATGTCTGAATCATGGAAATAGACTACCTCAGCAAGTATCTAACAGAGTTGTCTATAGTGGGAGCCTAGCTGACCAGTTTAAATGAGAAACCAAACCTTCCAACAGCTCAAGGCTGGTGAGAAAACTCCTTTCTTAGTGTGCCTTGTTTAGCTCTCAGTGAATAATTCATGGCAAGTAATGTACTCTCAATTTAACCTTCATTTGTGCTCACAGAATGCTCTCCAGTAAGTTGCCACATTTTTAAACACATAGCTTTTTTCTTTTAATTACAGTTTTGAGTTTGACAATTTTGTGTTAAAAATGAAGCAAATTTCATACTTCTGAGTGTTCATGTAAAATGCTCGCTTTTTTCTTTCTTCTCCCTGTACCAGCTATATTAAGTCTTTGGAGTTTTCCATACCTCAAAAACAGATAGGAGATAAACAAGATTAGAGAATTTTATACAAATTCAAGTGGATTTGTTTGAAACACAAATGCCCCAGAGCTGTAGTTCCTCTTCAACAAAAAGTTTGGTAGCATAATGAATAATTTAGATTTAATTTTACTTCCTCTCATTTTTCTGAAGGACTTAGAAGTATGGATTATGTCATTCTACGAAACAAGAGTCTTATCCATGTCTGACTTATTCAGGTCGTGGTCCAATACCTGTGGACACCAAGCTTCCAGTGAAGACCATGGGAAATGCACTCCCCTGTTTTGTAGACAACTGTGCTGTTGCACTGATGTAAATACCCCACCTCAGATTTGTTTTCAGGAAGCTTTCTGATAGTAAGAGTTGAGTGCTTCACTGCTTCCAAAAAGACAAAAGCATTACTGAAACATATTCATTTTAGAATATATGTGGTTGGAGAATAC
>WAAD01021859.1:4083-22069 GCA_013389945.1 Fregata magnificens | reverse complement strand
AAATAGAAACTCTTTATTTTTGTCCCTACCAGGTTAGGGAAAATGTTCTAAACCCTCCTGCAGCAATGATGTTAATTTGCTTTGGACCAACAACCCAATACATAGCATAGTATCTTTTAATTTGTGGAGATCTACTTTTAAAATGTTTCAATAGTATCTAACCACAGAATGATTATTTGAAATCCTAGTCAATATGTATATATAATTTTTTTTTGCTTTCTAATTGTGATACATTTTGAAACTCATGTCTTATTCACCAAGATTGTTTAGGATACACTTCGTTAACATTCTGTCATCTCATTTAACAAGGAGCGCAAATGTGAATGAACGCAAGGAGCCACTGATATAAATAATGATGAGTGTCACTCAAAATGCCTTTAGGTGTTTTAAATAAGATATTTAATGGTTCCTTGATAGACATAAAAATCTAATATTTAATTTGAATTATGGTTTTCTGAATTACTTTATTGCAGAAGGAAATATCTCCACTCCATTGTCTTAAGGTATTTTTACTTTGCACTACTAATCTTACATAAAAAAGGGATTATTTTACACATCATTGCAATCTTTATAACAACCTAAAAGGAATTCCTTTCAATGCTGCTTGCAGCTATCATTTAGGAGTAATAACAGAGTGGGTTTAAAAGTGAATATCCCATCATACAGTACCTATCTAGTAATTTTCCTCCTCTCTCTTGTATCTTAAGGATTTTCTTTTTCAATTGATTGTTTCAGCTATAAGAATTTAAACTTCAATTTCTCTTATTTACTTTAGCCTGATGACACAAAATTGGAGTTATTCATGATTCTGTTCAGCAACACAGTCATTTTATGATATTTTTCTAGATCTGATGCATTTTTAATAATGATATCAGTACAAAGAGATTGAAAGTAACACAAAACAACAGGGGGGTGGAAGCCAAATGCAAAATCAATATAACAGATTCTCACAGAGTATTTAAATAGCAGACAGTTGTCTCCTTAAATAAAATAAATAAATAAACAAACCATTGTGACTTCATTTTTTCACAATTCTTGATTTTGGTTTTGGTTATCCTATTTTTAAAAAAGGTAAAATATGCCTGGTCCTGCTGTAGTGTGATCAAAATATGGCAGCTCTCTTCTTTGAGACCATTTCTATTACTGTAGTGGGACAACCCAGATTAATTAGTTACTGTTATTTATTGCAGTTAAGTTATGCATAAAGTTAAATTGCTCAGAATATAACCATACCTTTAGGAGCAAGAAGAAAGTGTCACACAGGTACCATATTTAAAAATCACATTCATAATTTCTCAACCACCTCAGTAAATAAAAAAATCTACCACGTACAAAATTCATTTGGAACCTGCAGATATAAATAACTCTGTAAAAATAGTAGTAAAGATATAATGGAAATATTTTACAGTTTGGCCTCCCTTTATGTCACTATTCTGTGGTGTAATTATCGTATTTTTCCCACGTAATAGGGAGTTAGATATTCAAACGATATCAATTACACTTAACAACCTGATTTTTACCTGATGTGCAGAATCATTTTACCTCCTGCCTTGGTTCACTCACGTGAACAGTGGAAATGGTATTTCAAACTGTCAGGACTGAGATTCACAGATCCAGAATCTTAGTTAAGGTATAAGGATTAGTATTTTGATTTAATTCAGCAAAGCACTTAATCCTATTTTAATTTCAGAGACTGGCTCTTTCTGACGAAGCTTTTTAAGCATGATATTTTCAATAAAGATTCTAACTCAATATAAAGAGAAAAGTGGAAAGACTTGTAAAATAAGGTTTCAGGATCTGCTTTTGAGCCTAACAGGAAGTTTTGCAGGGACTAAGTCCATCTGAACAGTTAAAACTATTTTACCCTTTATGTAAAGTATACACCAAAATAAAGTACAAGGGTTGTGGTGCAGAGAAGTTTAGGCAATTTAAAAGGTAGACTTCGATGTTATATACACAAAAGAGCCTGGGGTTTAATTTTACTTTATGCAATAAGTCTGCCAGCAATCCAAGAGCTCAAATGCTCCCATAAAACGTGTGAAACCTCAGTCTGTTCAGGAAATGGGGCCAGCAAAGTTATTATAAAGAAAATTATCTTAGAAAAAACTTCCTAGCTGGAAGTTGCGTAGCCAAGCTTGTACATCCCTATATGCAGACTTTTAGAAAAATAATGCTGTAGCTCATCTGAAGTGTTTAAGACTAGTGACATATTTTTAGAACACACAGTATTTTGGATTAATGCAAGAGGTAAGTCCAGGGTACATTTTCCTAACTAAAGGGCATGAAAAAATCAACTGGTTCAATCCAACAGCTTTAAAGATTATTTGTACCAAGTGTACATTCATTAATTGTCGTCAGAATTTGTTCTAGCTGTAGGTATTGACAACTAAATCCTTGCAGGTAGGTCCTCTTTGCCTCATCCTTGACAACATGTGAATACTATACATATGAACATAATAGGGGAGAAGGCTAGATTTGCGTGTACCAGGAGTTTGTTTATTGTTGGTATAGAAAGGATTTTTGTAATAGAATCATAGACAAATAAGGTTGGAGGGGAACCCTGAGGTCATCTAGCCCAACCTCCTGCTCAGAGGATGCCAAACTGGGAAGTTGAATTGGGCTGCTAAGGGTTTTGTCCAGCTGAATTGTGACTGTCTCTAAGGACAGAGATTGCTTATGCGTGCAACCTGCTCCAGTGCTTAACCACTCTCACTGTGAAGCTTTTTTTTTCCCTATGCTTGAACCCATGACTGTTGCCTCTTGTCCTTCCTCTGTGGCTCTCTGAGAGGACACTGACTCTATATGCTATGATACCACTTTAGCAAGTGTCAAACTGCAATTAAGACCCACCTTTGCCTTCCCTTCTCCAGCCCAGGCAACGTATTTAACTTAGCCTCTCTTCATATGTTACATACTCCATGCCTCAACCTTCTCCATGGTATTCTGCTGGATTTGCTTCAGCACTTTGACGTATCGTTCCTCTTTTTCTCAGTTCATGAAGTGCCAGCTGGGTGGTTTCTGAATGCTTCTTTTTTATGCAATCAGCTTCAAAACAGCAGTGAGAAAGGACTTTCAGGTTACCAGTGTAATTAAGAGAGTCATTCACTCACACACCCACAAACCCCTCTCCCCACCACTGCATGCATGCACACAGACACACACAAACACAAACAAATCCATTGGCTTGGTTCCAGTTCTTTTCATGGAGCATTACATACAGAAACTTGACAACTCATGATCCAGACTGTTTTGGGGAGGGGAGGAGAGGGAATATTCATCTGTTTACATATCCATTTTTCTCTGACAGTAAATGAAGAGTAATTTGTTCTCAAGTGAACCTCAGTATTTTGATCAATTTGCAGCAGAGTTACTCTCTTTTCTCTGCCAGACTTATTGAGATAATATATTTCAATATTTAGAGGCAACACTTTGCATCATCTATTTAGTTTGACATATTTATTTGCTGATGTAACTTCTGTATAAAAATACGTAGTTACAAAAGGTTACATAACTGCTGTTGTAGGATCTGTTGAGATTTTATGAAGCATATTTCACACTCAGTGCTACAATTAAAAAGTAAAAAAAGGAGAAAAAAAAAAGTTTAAATAGTAACTACTTATTCCATAACTGGAGATAAAGCAAATTGTCTACCTAGGAACCTGGTCTTGATGGCCAAAGAGGTGACTTCCAATCTTGTATACCTAAAATGTAAAACAGGACTGTAAGGAGAAAATAAAAGTAAGATTTAAACCTCTTTCTGCCACCTCCACAGAAGCTTTGTTTCGCAGTTTATGAGTCCAACAGCCAGAAGTTTAGATTTAGTCCATCCCTCATGCAGCAGGGCAGAAGCCAGGCCTTCTATCTGAGCTATTATGCATGGTAGTATATACAGCATTTGCCAAAAACTAAAAAGGTGTTCTGTCATGAAAAGTTCTTGTCAGAAAGCCTTGGAAACCTTACATCTATGGGCACTTTGTGTTTTCATCACAGTTTCAAATTAATTAGTGAGACTACTTCAAAAGCTTTAATCTAGGCTATGGTATTAAGAAACATGCATTAGACATTTCCTGTTTGCATTTCTACATTGCTTGTTTAAAGACTTCTTTTACTTTCATCGAAGACTGTTGAGGTCCTTAATGTACAATATTGACAGACTAATAAAAATAGCAAATTATGTTTCTGGTTGTGTGCCAAGTTCATTAAATTCTCAGTCATATCAAAACCAATATAGAGGACAAAGGAAAAACAGCCTTATTCAAGCTTAATCAGGATTGCAACTGAAATGTAATGAGGAATAACCAGTATGTTCCTTTTCCACTAAACAACTGCCCCCATATATTGCTTCCTGAGTTGTGTTAGTATTCTGTACTTCGCTTTTCCTGGATGCATGTTAAAATCATGACTGGCAACAGCCTGCTTCCTATGAGTTTGGTGACCTAAATGTTTACATTTCTGAAACAATGCAATACGCTTCCCCTCTCAATTATAGTATCACAAGATCATATATTTTGAGGTATCAGACATTAACTCCCTAAGGTTTTAATATTGAACCTGTTGTACACAGCAAACAGCATCTGCAAGTATGACTTATTCTGTATAGAGAACATTTTGAAGTATGAAAATATGAGAGCAACCGAAAAAAGAAATATTTCAAATGGCACAGCTGAATGTAGAACCATATAGCAGACCAGGATAACTTTCAAAGGCAATATTTAGATTTCATTAAAGACTTCAGCTGAGACCTTCCTACACTAATGGTGGTAAATATTAAATGAACAAAACAAAAGCATGTTCAATAGATATGAAATGCAGGAGAAATGCTAGTGTGTCATTAAAACTTTAGAAATATCTCAGTAAAAATCTTCACTATAGATAGGTGCTCTGGCTATAAAAGTATAGGCATTTTTTAATTCTCAGCAGTCACTTATAATTATTTCTTTTACTGCACATAAGCCATGCGTAAGTACAAAAAAAATATACTTTTCTAATGAAAGTGTTCCAGAAATAGGGCTGATATGACTTATGAAAGGGTTTTGTCAGCTGCGCTTACAATATTATCCATAGCCTGGACTCAGATATCATGCTTTCTTTACAATATTTTATGCTTTATAAAGACATCCAAAAAAATCAAAATACTGAGTGGACAACTGCCTAAATTATGCAGGAGATAATGCAGAGGAAAACGTGCATTCTTCAGGCTTGATTGCCTGACCTGTATGAAGCTATTCTACTCCTTATGGATTTGACAGCCTCTTATTCCTCCTACTATACTTAAATTCTTTCTTCCAAAACTTTACTCATTTCATTCTTTCAGAATAATGCTTCCTACCCTTGAAACTATTCGCCTAAAATTTTGGAAACCTTGTTTAAACTCTTTAGAGTTTAGAGGGTTCAAAATTTCCAAAAAGCTTAAGGACATCATCCATTCTTGACAAAGACAGGAGAATACTCAGACCTTGACTCTGGAATGTCCCCGTTTTCATTTCATTAGATTCATTAGATGATGACACTGATGAGTTATTCTTTAAGGAACTAAGGGATACCTCTAAGTCATCTGCCCTTGTCCTTAAGGGGGACTTCAACTTGCCAGATGTCAACTGGGATTACCACACAGCTGGTACAAACAGGTCCAGATGATTCCTAAACCATCTGGATGATAAATTCTTGGTACAGGTACTAAGGGAACTGACCAGGAAAGGTACCTTCTTCGATTTGTTGCTTATTAACAGAGAGGATCTCGTGGGTGAAGTGGCAATTGGTGGCTGCCTTGGCCACAGAGACCACAAAGCAGTCAAGTTTAAAATCTATGGTAACAAGAGGAAAACTGCCAGCAAGACCTCAACTCTAGATATGAGGAGAGCAGACTTCAGGTTGTTCAGGGAACTACTTAGTAAGATCCCCTGGGAAGAAGCTTTTGAAGGTGCTGGGGTCCATCAGTGCTGGTCACTTTTTAAGTACTGCCTCCTAAGAGCACAGGAGCAGGCAATTCCAAAATGTCGCAAGTCAAGCAGGCGAGGTAGAAGGCCGGCTTGGCTCAGCAGGGATCTTCTTCTAGAAATAAGGCAAAAAAAGAAAGTATATGGCCAGTGGAAGCAAGGTCAGGCCACATGGGAGGACTACAGAGGTGCTGTTTGCCACTGTAGGGAGGAAATTTATGCAGCCAAAGCTCAATTAGGGTTTAAGCTGGCCAGTACTGTGAGGGACAATAAAAAGGGATTTTTTAATACATTAATGGAAAAAGGCAGGACAGAAATAACATTGGCCCATTGCGTGATGAGCATGGCCACCTCACAAACAGGGACATAGACAAAGCAGAGACATTTAATGCTTTCTTTGCCTCGGTCTTCAACACTGATGATGGGCTATGGGACCCCCAGAGCCCTTGGCTAGAGAACCATGACTGTGGGAATGATAAACTCCCAATCAACTCTGAACTTGTGCAGGACTTGCTCCTCCAGCTGGATCCCTATAAGTCGATGGGGCCTGATAAGATTCACCCCAGGGTACTTAAAGAGCTGGCTGAGGTCATAGCGAGATCTCTCTCAATGATTTTTCAATGCTCTTGGGAATCTGGAGAGGTCCCGGTTGACTGGAAGCTGGCAAACGTTGTCCCAATCTTCAAGAAGGGCAACAGGGATGACCCCAGTAACTACAGGCCTGTCAGTCTCACTTCTGTGCCTGGCAAAATTATGGAGAAGATTATTCTGGGAGTTATTGAAAAACACCTGAAAGACCACGCAGTCATTGGTCCTAGCCAGCATGGGTTCATGAGTCCTGCCTAACAAACTTAATTTCTTTCTATGACAAGGTTACCCACCTAGTGGACCACGGGAAGCCAGTCGATGTAATCTTTTTGGATTTCAGTAAAGCCTTCGATACTGTCTCTCACAGTATCCTCCTGGACAAAGTGTTCAGCATACAGCTGGATAAACACATAATGCGATGGGTGAGCAATTGGCTGATCAGTTGAGCTCAAAGGGTTATAGTAAATGGGGCTATGGGCTGGCGACTGGTCGCTAGCGGGGTTCCGCAGGGATCCAACTTAGGGCTAGTACTCTTTAATGTCTTAATAAATGACTTGGATGCAGGACTCGAAGGAATACTAATTAAGTTTGCTGATGGCACAAAATTGGGAGGATCTGTGGACACTGTCAAGGGCAGAGAGGCCCTGCNAGGGTTTAGAGGGGAAGCTGTATGAGAGGCAGCTAAAGTCACTTGGTCTGTTCAGCCTAGAGAAGAGGAGACTGAGGGGAGACCTCATTGCGGTCTACAGCTTCCTCACAAGGGGAAGAGGAGGGGCAGGGACTGAACTCTTCTCTCTTGGTGACCAATGATAGGACCCGAGGAAATGGCAGGAAGATGTGCCAAGGGAGGTGTAGGTAGGATATTAGGAAAAGGTCCTTCACCCAGAGGATAGTGGAGCACTAGAACAGGCTCCCCAGGGAGGCAGTCATGGCAGAGAGCCTGGCAATATTCAAGAAGCGTTTGGACAATGCCCTCAAACACATGGTGTGAATTTTGGGGTTGTCCTATGCAGGGACAGGAGTTGGACTCGATGATCCTTGTGGGTCCCTTCCAACTCAGGACATTCTATGATTCTATGATTTGGTAAGGAAAAGAACCTGTCTGGCTATAGAGCAAAAATATTCCACTAGAAGCTGCTTTCCAAACCCAGCTTCCCTCCGTACTTAGAATGTTAAAGGGAAGGGGAAAAAAAAGTCCCTTAAGGGTTTTGGTGGGTTTTTTCCATCCTTTAAGGGTTTTAAGACATACTTAATGTCTCCATTCTGGTAGGGCTTAAGTGTAAGGAAGGCATTCAACTGGTTGAATATTTCCAGAAAACTTTATGTTTATTTCTTCCTCACACCAGGGTTTGTTTTTTGAGTGTCACATGTTCAAATTCTCAGTCACACAGACTGGGAAACTGGTCAGTGTTGCCACAGACTTAAATCTATTTAAAAAAATGAGGGAGAATGCATTTTCTTAAATCTCATCCTGACAGGGTGTGCTGGTTTTGGCTGGGATAGAGTTAATTTTCTTCATAGAAGCTAGTATGGGGCTATGTTTTGGATTTGTGCTGAAAACAGGGTTGACAATACAGGGATGTTTCAGTTTGCTAAGCAGTGCCTACACAGAGTCAAGGCCTTTTCTGGTTCTCACCCCACCCCACCAGTGAGTAGGCTGGGGGTGCACAAGAAGCTGGGAGGGGACACAGCTGGGACAGGTGACCCCAACTGACCAAAGGGATATTCCACACCATATGACGTCATGCTCAGCATATAAAGCTGTGGGAAGAAGAAGGAAGAGGAGGATGTTTGGAGTGATGGCATTTAGTCTTCCCAAGTAACCGTTACATGTGATGGAGCCCTGCTTTCCTGGAGATGGCTGAACAGCTGCCTGCCGATGGGAAGTAGTGAATGAATTCCTTGTTTTGCTTTACTTGTGTACGTGGCTTTTGCTTTACCTATTAAACTGTCGTTATCTCAACCCACGATTTTTCTCACCTTTACTCTTCTGATTCTCTCCTCCATCCCACTGTGAGGGGAGTGAGCGGGCGGCTGCGTGGTGCTTAGCTGCCAGCTAGGGTTAAATAATGGCACAGGGAATTGGAAAATGCTTAACTATTGTACTCAGATCCATTCTAATGCATTCTAGAATTTTATGCAGTACATTTTCCTGTTGTATTTTGTAAAAAACTTAGCGTCTTTGAGAGTTATATGGCAGCTGAGTAGGGGTTTTAAGTAGAACTGTGCATTTCAACCTTCCTTCAATCTTGTTCTTTGTAGCCAGTCCCTTCTAGTTTAGCTTAGTATGGTTTTTTTAATGTTAATTGCTGTAATCACATTGCGGTAGTGGTATCAAAAATGTTTTTGTGTCTAAATTATATTAAATTATATTTTAAGGAATTAAAAATTTATTTTTTCTATTAAAATGTTTTATCCTTTTTTCATGACTGGAAATAAAGATGACTGAAAAGAACTAGTTAAATAAGTCATTAAAAGATCACACCTAAGGGAGGTGACACAGAAGGCATGCAGACACTATGTGGAGAATAGACTAGAAAGATTTAAGAAAGTTGTCTGCATGGAGTGAAAAGATCCATGGGAGAGCAAGTGCAGAGGTGTAAACAAGATCAGGACTGCACTCGGCTTCAAAGCTGAAAGAGAGATTAAATTTCATGCACAAAACGTGCAGACGCAAAGCTACTACAATGTTAGTCACAAAGATTGCAAGTGTGGGAGAGGAAGACAACCTACTATATCTGAAATGAGAAAAATGAACAGCAGACAGAAGAGTTTCCTGTAATTGAGATAAGAATGATCCTATCTTTAGGGGTGGGGAAGAAAGGACCAATTAATTACATAAAAATGTAAGCCAAAAAGAAACCTATCATCTGAGCCAAAACATTACGCAGTAAGATGGAATAGCAGGAGTTGTGCATGACTGTTAAATGAGAATGAGAGAATGTAGATGCAGAAGTTGAAGAGAAAAAGAGAGAGAATAATTTACTATGATTGAAAAATTCAGGTAGTGGCTTTGATTATATAAGGATATTTTCTAGCTAATTTTGGGCATTAAATTAAACTTTTTTTTTGAAAAAAAATGCTTTTTAGAAGACTCAAAAAATTCAGAGTTTTGAGGAATAATTTCACAACCCTTATATCAATCCTATTTGACTCTCTCTGGTTAACATTTATTATCATTTCTAGTGCACTATTCTAGCATCTCTTTCTAGAGAAAAGACAGGAAGTTTTGTGGACTCATATACTACACACATGCTCTCTCTTTTTGGAGAATACATTGCAGTGATGAAACATTTAGGCTTATTACCAAATAGAGAATTTTTTTTAATAGATGGAGCCTCATGGGAAGATGGAATCAACAGAAAGAAAAATGGGCCTGGGCTACTAGCACTTAAAATTAACAATCTCATAAGAAAATTCCTAAACTAAAGAACAGAAAAAACTGGCAGCTCTGGCAGAACCTACAGTTCAGAACAATACTTTTCCTAAGGAATAAAGTCATTACTATCCAATAGGGAAAATAAGTTAATTGCAGCAAGTAGCACAGAACGAAATAAATTGCAATTCCATATTATAGGGGTAGCATTAAAAATTTGCTATTAACTATAAGAGCAAAATGGTGCTACTAATAGTGAAATTTTGAGAGAAATTATAGACTATGAAGACAAAATGAACATTATGCATGACAAACCGTGATTACTCCCGTATTGGTCTGGCTGAGGTGGAGTTAACTTTCTTCATAGCAGCCTGTATAGTACCGTGTTTTAGATTTGTGACTAAAACAGTGTTGATAACACACCGATGTTTTAACTACTGCTGAAAAGTGCTGGCACAGCATCAAGGCCTACCCTGTTTCTCACTCCGTCCCCACAGTGAGTAGTCTAAGGGTGGGCAAGAAGATGGGAGATGAGACAGCTGGTACAAAGTTACCAAAGGGGTATTCCATGCCATATAACATCACGCTCAGCAACAAAAATGGGGCATAGTTTTTCCAAAGTAGTCATTGCTTGCAGAATGATTGGGCACTGGTTTGCTGGTGGCAGGCAGTGAGTATTGCCTTTGCATTACTTGTTTGTTTTTTGCTTTTTTTCCTCCTTTCCTTT
Organism: Fregata magnificens; assembly: GCA_013389945.1. Lineage (NCBI taxonomy): Eukaryota > Metazoa > Chordata > Aves > Suliformes > Fregatidae > Fregata > Fregata magnificens. Next base: position 11,442 of record WAAD01021859.1, on the reverse strand, counting down.
GCTTATTAAAGTGTCTTTATCTTGACCTATGAGTTTCCCTGGTGTTTGCTGTTCTGATTCTCTCCCCCACCCTACAACAGGGCAGGGAGTGAGCAAGTGGCTGGTGGGTGCTTAGTTGCTGGCCAGGGTCAACCCACCATATTCCCATAGAGGCTGAATAAACCTGACACAGAGTGATGCAACACAGAGACAAAATACAGAAACAAAAGCTTTGTTCTGTAGGAGAATAAGCAACTCTTATTTATTACTGACCTGTACACAAGACATTGAGAAAATGCAAACATAATGTATTGATCACATTCTGTGTCCTTGACTGTACATAAAAGTCTGACTTGATAATGTTTAACTTTAAAAAAAAAGACAAAAGTGAAAGGGATAATAAAAGAATCATCAAGCTTATTCTAAGACAATGTGAGAAAAGAAAAAAAAAGTAAGCTGTCAATATTCTATTGTAGAAAAATGTGAAGTTTTCTGTAAGAGCTGTTGTGCCTTTGGTAGATTTGTCCTGAGGACGTGAATCCTGTTGGACTGCTTCCTCATAAATGCGGATTTTTTTTTTGTAAAATATTGTGTTCCTACATATATACTTACCTATATTTAGACCAGATGTTACTTAATTTACTTTTTTATTCTTTTATTAACCCCAGCCTGGAGTAGCTCTGGGAGGATGTTACATCCTTCTTGACAGCTGTGGGCACTGTGACTCAAGCCTTTCTGATGAAAACATGATCTTTTTCACACCAGACCATTGAGTGGGTTAAAAAATAAACTGACCTCTTCTTTTCAGCCAAAAAAATATGCTGGAATCGTGTGAGGTATTATTGCTATTGAACAAGACATTGGTGAAACTTCATCTGGAGTACTCCATAGAGTTTCCATGCTAGGGAAAGAGGAAGCCAAACTAGAGTAGCTTCAGAGAGGAAGGACCAGCAGAGTGGAGACTGGCTTTATCAGCATCTGTTAATGAACACTGTTGGAGACAATACACTGGGTTAGCTGAAAAGACCCTTAGCCTTACAGCCACTCTTATACTGACAGGATACAAAAGGTATGTTCATATGCTAGGCATATTTCAGCTAGGTTTAGATTGCCAAGTAATAGAGGTATTGCAGCAGAGAGCTTAACGCAACATGCACTCTCCAGGGAGCTGGAGGAATACTTGAACAACTGCCCCCCTTGCATTTTAAGTGCTGTAGTGTAATGTAAAACATGGAGTACAGCTTAGCCTAAAAAGCCGCTGTGAACAGTATATGACAGTTTTTCTCTGGAAAATATTAGACAATAAAAAATTCTATTGTAACAAATGCATTTAAATTGATGAAGAATATATTTAAGAAAGGAAAAAAAAGAAAAAAGTTTTATTCCTCAGTGAAAGAGGATTTTAGAACTGCTTTCTAATGAAAAACTGTGGGGAAAAGAGAAGCTAGTCAGTTCTAAGATAGAATTTGACATGTTTAGTAAAAGTATCTTTAAAAGGCAAGGATGGATTGCCACGCGATGATAAACTGCTTTACCCAGGAGGTCCTTTTCAGTCCTAGGTACCTGTTTTAGGCAGAATTAATTTCCAAGTAATTGTTACTAAGCATTATTAAAATGCGTTGCAATGACAGTTCACCTATTCACACAGTTTAAGACTTAACCTAGCCTGGTTTTCATGTAAGTTTTAAAAGCATTTTGTGTGCCTAGGTAAGATTGAGATTTTTAAGAAGTTCTCAAATTATTTTTATCCCAGAGCATGCTGTGAAGGAATGAAAGTAACTGTTATCTCCATTTTAGTCATAATATTGTACGAGAAGCTACATCATATATTTCATTATGGCCTCTATCTACCTGGTTAAGCTACTCACTGGATTTTTCAGTCAAGTCATGATTTGTGCCAGAGATGAGTGACTTGGGATAGGGTTTTATTTCTGTATTCTCAAATTATTAAGAGAGATCCCTCATTGACTCCTTGAAATGATAGGCATAAAATAACTAGTATGTACCTAATCACTTGGCTGCATAGCTTTGGAATGAAAACATTGCTGAAGTGATTGGTGAATTGATTTTGCCATTTACTATGGGTTTCCAGCAAACATTTCATCGATTTGATATGTAGCACTGACCCATATGAAGACTATGAGCTTTGTCCTGGATGTTTATCTCTGATATTTCTCTTTTCTCATCATTTTAGAATTCCAAAACAGGAGCATACATCATCACATATAAAAGACCAGTGGTGTCAAATTCACCTCAATACAGGCAGATAAGCAATGTTGTAGACAGGTTTTGAGTATGCAGCTGTGGTAAATTTGCATTCAAATGACCAGCTATGCCATTAATTTGAAGCTCTTTTTCCTGCAATTCTGAAAAGCCAGGGCATGAACATCACAGTGCTTTTGTGAGGTCAGGAAGTATTGTCTTAGGAAAGGGTAAACTGAGACACAGCATTTTAATGTATTTGTCCATGTTCTTTGAATCTGTGACAGAAAGCAGTAAAATGTGATGATTAATTCTTGAAACACCTATTTCATAGGTGGTTAATGCCAAAAGGGATCACTAAGTCTACCCTGACCTCTTATCTATCAGAAAACACTACATTTTACTCAGCTATGTTCATGTTGGGCTCTGTGATTTGTTTCAGGATAACATATTTCATTGTTCAGAAAACAAATTGTTACATACCACAGGAAGGAGGAGCAGGCGATGAAACTGCACCCACGCTAACAAATTAAACTGTTCCTGAGCACCAGCACCAAAGTGTTGTTGCCTACCCTTGTCAGACTCTTCGAATGGTTAGAAGCCCGTGTTTTGCTCCAGGACATTTGACAACCTCTTACACAATTCCCTGACATTACCTGGGAGTTTCTATGGCCAGGAACCGTGGCCAGGATGAAGTTTCCCTATGGCCACTCTGTACTGGTGGAGAAGAGTTCAGTAGCATGTGTTTGGACCAGTCTGTGTGCCAGAAGCTGGTCCCAGGCACATTTATTTTCCTAGCATATGCGTAATAACATTTTCTATACCATCTAGCTGCAAGGAAGTTGATCAAGTAGCCTAAATGATCTTACTAAGAACAAATTGTCCCTGCAGTTCCAGGAAGAAAAAACCTCTACAGGTTGCTGTCTGTCTGTCTTTCCAATGCCAAATGTGATGTTCAGCATACTCCTACACCTGCACACAGGTCACATCATAGAAGAAATTATTTGTAGAGAAAAACATTGACTCATCCCTTGTCTTGCTGTTGTCTATTTCTCGTTGTTCAAAGACAGCCAGCATGATCCCTAAATCCAAGAACATATCAATAGGAGACTCTGTGAGGGAAAAAAGTATATAAAGAAAAAGCCCTGATGAATGAGATGTGATTATAATCTCTATCATCATATAAGGCTGGAAAAATTTTGAGATTAAAGCAGTTTAAATATATTTATATTTTGCAGATCTGTGGAAGAGAACAGACATGACTAGAACACATTATCATGATGGCCCAGCACGGCCATCGGTACACCAAATATAAAACTGTATGGAGTTTGGCTTTTTTTTTTAAGACGTTAATCTATATCAGAGGCCTTAAGCAACACTTCTGTGTCACCTGGTAAACTGTTACAATATTTAATTCGGTTTGCTATGAAGAGCTTTCAGTATATTACAAGGCTGAATTTGTCTAGCTATACCTCCCATGAACTAAACAGGTATGCTTTTTTTCAAAAAACTGATCCCTGTCTCATTCTATGCATAAGTGCATATATAGCACTTCTCTCCTATAAAATACTTTCTCTGTTAGATCTCCTACCACAAAGCTATGATTTATTTATATGAACTTGATTCATGTTTAAAATAGCAGTTAAAATACAGGTCCAGCGGGTATAGCTATGTGTTTTGGCTCAGGGATGAGAAATCATTTACCATTTGGATGAAGTTAGTTCAGAACTTTGACCCTATGCAACACCAGTTTCTGCACTTTTGCAAAAAACCTGTTGTGATTATGCCTCCCTGTAAGTCACTCAGATGTTCTTTTTTTAAAGTCCATTAAAAAATATTCCGTTAGTTCATATTTCTTCAACTTTTTTAATAAAGTATTTTAACACAACATTGTTTCTTTAAACAATGAGATCTAGGCTGAAGATATTTGTTCAAACAGGAACAGTAGCCCTATAACTACAAGGACAATCAGTTAAAGACTGGGATATATAAAATAATTATGAAAATTATCGCAGTTCTTAAAGATGCAAGGTAAATTAAGTGATAAAAAGGAGTCTGTTTTGGGTGATGGAGAACTCAAGGTTTGTTTAACGTATATATCCCATATGAATGGGTTGCCTTATAGACTACCCCTTCTTCCACATGCACATAAAAGAACCCCTCTTCTGTGGTTAGTCTCCCCACAAAGACAACTGTGTCCTGTGCAAGGAAACAGAGCAAGGAGTAGACAACGAATTTGTGCTTTCTTTCAGAGAAATATGGGAAATGGAAATAAGCAGGACTGGCCTGCTCTGCAGATCATAAGCAGTTACTTAGCTGCCTACCTATGTCACCTCTCCAAGGACTGCAACTGGGGTTACATCTTCCGATTAACCTGAGGATCTCACTCAGAGGCAACTGAGTACAAAATTGAAGCAAACAAATCAAGAAAAATGCCCTGCTCTGTCTGTGTGCCAGGTGTCAGCTCTCTCATTTCTCTCTTTACTGCTTCCTTCATTAATTTTAATCTAGGCCTTTAAGGAGACTACCACATTTTATAAAATTTGGGGGAATTTAGCTTACAGGAAAAAAATCCTTCTCCTGCAGGTCTGTTTAAACACCAGACTTAAAGGGATTCCCTAGTGCCTTAATAACTGCTGCTGTCTGGCTCCAAAGTTCCCACCTGACTGTTCAGTGCACTGAGAAGACCCACAGCAACATAAACTGACATCTACTAAAAATAAAACTTTCTCGAAAACTTTTTTTTTTCTTTTTTCTTTTCTTTTCTCTCCCCATTCACATCAGACTTTCAGATGAGTATGTTTGTTTATAAAAAACCTAAAAAACCCAATACTGGGCAAAGAATAACCAATCCAAAATTATTACCTATAAGGTTTCAGCACTCAGTGGAATTCATGCACATTTTATCTATGGCAAGGTTTGACACTCATACCAACGCAAATAATAAAATACAACAAGACATTGTAAATCTCCCTAAGCCTGTGTTGTCAGCATTTGTTTTCCATTTGTTGCATTTTTGAAAAATCATCCTTTCTGTTTTGGCCAAAGTTTTAGCTAGACTTTTTGATGAATGTTTTTTGATCATGGTCATTATGTCTTCGTATTTCTTATCTACCAGTCTGCAGATATCTTGAATAAAATTTGTCTAAACAAAATGTAGATATCTGTTATGTAGACATCCAAGCAATGTATAACTGAGTCACACCTTAAAAACTCTTACTTCTCTCCATTCGCTATAAAGGGGACTTAAATTATTAGCTTAGGCATAGACATCTAGATAAGAGAAACACAAAGTGAGGCAGGTGAGTCAGTTCCTTTTGCCTTTTTCTCTTTTTTTTTGCCACACTGACAACCATTTCTTTTGCTCTGGCTATGCACAACAATTTGTGAAACGTAATATTTATCTTTGAGTGAAGAGGCTCTGTGCTATGTCATTTAAAAATGTTAGACACTTTCTGCTCTCTTTCATTTGCTTTGGGCTGCAGTAGAGCAGGGACTGAAGGGCCTAATGATGGGATTCGTATTAAATAAAATACAAATAAATGTGTTGAGATTTGGCTGCTAGACATTTTCTGTTCTGGTCTGATTTAGTAGCCAAAGAATTAGAAGGAAGAAGCATGCTTTGAATAGATATTATATCTTCATATTAGGTTGTCTAAGTCAGGACATGGCTGGACTTCAAGAATTTGATGTTATTTTTCATATCTCTTGAACTGATTTGCTAAATTTTCAGAAGTATCAGCAATATTCAAAATCAGTGAAGAATTTTGTATTTCATTTTTTGAAGGTGTTCTCTTTAATAATGTGAATCATATTTATTATTATTTAAAAAATTTTTGTCATCAGAGAAAAGATACTAGACACAAACATAAAGAAAATATGACTTTCTATATCATAAACCAAACAGCGAGAATTCATTGTCAATAGCTTAAATAAACCTAGCAATTTTAAACTCAACATTATCTAGTGTCCTGATGCACAAAAATAATCACATAAGCTACTTTTTTTTTTTGTGATTTAGATAAAATTTGCAATATGTTGGAAGACAAAGGTGTATTTTTTTGTTTTGGTTTGTTTTTTTCACATGAGAAGTTTCACATATACTCACATAGTTCCAGACAGTATACGTGTATAACCTGGAAAAGAAACGAAAGAGCATTTACTACATCTTGAATAGAAGTCAGCAAAAACATTTTGAGAAATGCGAGGGAGTTCCGAAGATCATCTAATTCAGATTTAAGGAAACAAAAGGATGATTATATTCTAGGGGTCTAGAAGGTAGGGGGGTCCAAGAGAGCTTGTTGGTATTCAAGGACCACTTCTTCCAAGCTCAAGATCGGTGTATCCCTAGGAGGAGGAAGTCAAGCAAAGGAGCCAGGAGACCCACGTGAATGAGCAGAGAGCTTCTGGAGAAACTCAAACGCAAGAGGGTGGTTCGCGGTGTCTGGAAAAAGGGTCTGGCCACTTAGGAGGAATATAGGAACGTTGTCAGGCTTTGCAGAGACGCAACAAGGAAGGCCAAGGCCCGCTTGGAACTCAGTTTGACAAGGGATGTCCAGGATAACAAGAAGGGTTTCTTCAAATACATCAGCAGTAAAAGGAAGACCTGGGGAAACTGTGGGGCTGCTGCTGAACGAGGTGGGGGCCCTGGTGACTCAGGATGCGGAGAAGGTGGAGTTACTGAATGCCTTCTTTGCTTCAGTCTTTACTGCTAAGGCTGGCCCTGAGGCATCCCAGCCCCCAGAGGCAGGAGAGAATATCTGGAGTAAGGAGGTCTTCCCCTTGGTTGAGGAGGATTGGGTTAGGGATTGCCTAGGCAAACTGGATCCTCACAAATCCATGGGCCCCAACAGGACGCACCCACAAGTGCTGAGGGAGCTGGTGGATGTTCTTGCCAAGCCATTCTCCATCATCTTTGAAAGGTCATGGAAGACAGGAGAGGTGCCCGAGGACTGCAGGAAAGAACATGTCACGCCAATCTTCAAAAAGGGCAAGAAGGAGGACCCAGGAAACTATAGGCCAGTCAGCCTCACCTCCATCCCCGGAAAGGTGATGGAATAGTTCATCCTGGAGGTCATCTCCAGGCATGCAGGGGCAAAGAAGGTTATCAGAAGTAGTCAACATGGATTCACCAAGGGGAAATCATGCTTGACCAACCTGATAGCCTTCTGTGATGGC